>OZ018312.1:10000855-10159957 GCA_963969455.1 Arge pagana | reverse complement strand
AATGATGCAATAACCAAAGTTGAAGGAAATAAAATTCCCTACCTCTGGAAATATCGATCCTAGGGTAAAAATTATAATCACAAAACTTGTGAAAAATTGAATTTTAAAAAACTTTAGATTCCATCATTTTTGCTCTAAAGTTGTAAATTAGCGAGTTATTTCTGAAAAACAATAAAATTAATCTTTTAATCAAGATGGCGGCGAACGAAATGACGGAATTCCCCCCAAAATACAGATTTTCACTTTCAACCAACCCCTCTCGAAGTTAAGAAAACAAAATTGCTCCCTCTATTAATTCGAGGTTGATCTATTTTTATGTCTGTTTTGACTGGACTAAATGGGTCTTGACGATATAATTGTCAAGTTCGCTGCTGCTCAGGCCAGGAAAGTAACATTCTAATGAAAACTCTAAATTACCCGTGTCATCCAGATATTTAAGCATATAATCATCCGTAATGTGTAGCACTGTTATAAAAAAGACACGTTTTTTCCTGATTTTACAAAATTGTCATTGAAACCGATAATTGATAATGATGACAATGCACAGGTAATGAACGAAGCGAAGCACGAAAACAATTGACCAATTGGTAATGTAACCGGGCAGCAGGGAAGGGGGGAGAGGAGGGAAGGGGGCGCGTCGTTGCCCGTCGCACCGGGCACCAAAATCTTTCGCTACGCCGCTGATTAAAACGTCGCGTACCTCCTAATTATATTCGCACCACGTGCGAGAATCGAACAGCTGTTGAAAATTGTACAGTTCCACAGCTCTGGACCAATGCGAAGAAGTAACACTCGAGCGTCACGTGCCGCAGCTGTTGGGCATACGTCACAACACGTGTGACGCGTCGAAAGCATCATCAGCTGTCAATGTGGACGGCGCAAGGTGTCGGCATCAATTCGCGATCGTTTCACCTCGCGTATGTTTTCCTACGTGCCGATAATAGAATAGTTTATAATTCAATTCCATCGCAGTATCGCGCGTATCGATACCGATTTCCGTCGTATCGACAAAACTGAGGCTCGAACAATCGAATGAATTGCGCGGACGTGCACCGACAAACTCTCACGTGCGTCACCGGAATTCGACCAGAATTTGGCACTCCTTTTATTCCCAGTGGATCGGTCGACCGTCACGATATGCATGCCAAATAACTGACAACGATACATTCCCAGGTTAGAATTTATTTACGGAAAGCTCACAGAAGAAAAATGATTGAGAACAATGAACAAAAAAAACGTTCGTTGCTGATCAGTTCGTTAACACTGCAAAAAAAAAACGAGTCTCGTGCAAAGTACTTTTTTTGGAAACCATTTTGGAAATTATCTAAACTGTTAGATAATTTGAGTACTAAGCGAAGGTCGATCACGCTTCTGTCAGCAAATCTTAGTTGGATTTTTGTCCCCATTTTTCTTGCACTTGAGATCGAATTATTGATAAAAAATGTAACGATTACCATTCGTGATTTTCAGACCTCTTGTTACCAATTCCTGTATCTTTTATCCCTATTTAGAAAACTCCGAATGCTGCGTAATTTTGTTTGTCTGTAAAAAAGTATATGATAATAATGATATCTAGTAACTTACTAGTAATATCTAGTAAATTCCTAAACAGCTATTGCTGCTCGCGCAAACATTCTTTCTTTCAAAACTTCAATTAGCGTCGTATATCACAAAGGAAACAGCGAAAGAAAACTAAAATTAGTTAATTTGTTTGTTTGGTTTCAATTTTTTTAATTAATTTTTTTTTCAATTAAAAAAAAATTCATATGAACTTTTCTCTCTAGAATAAATCACCAACTGAACTTTTGAATGAAAAGATGTTTGAGAGGGCAAAAAAAAATTTCAACCCCTCTGAATTCGTACCTGGGCAGCAGCAGATCATGAATCGATAGCGAAATATTTGTTTATAATTCTTATAAATTATTCACCAACGGATAAAAATGACAAATTATCGTAGAGTTGTTCAGGGATCCGAATAGTGATACCCGAAACATTCCAGAGGCCGGAACTCCCATACAAGCGGTGGCAGATCATCGATTAATACAAAATTCGTTGTTCAAATTTTTTTTAAATATTCAACACTAGATAAATTATCACAACTCTTCGAAAAATTGTTCAAGGATCTAAATCGTATCACCGGAAAAATCGCAGAGGCCAGAACTTTCATCTTTGCACTAACAAATCATAAACGGGTATCAAATTTGTTGTTAATTATTCTTTCTTATTATCCATTAATAAATAAACATCTAGCTTCTCTTATTCAAATAATAGCAATATTTTCATCGGGTATGAAAAATAAAACTTTTTTTCTGTTAAATCAATTATTTAGCGGTCGCAACTATTCCTAGAACTGTAGAACTCATCTCAAAACACAAGTTACAACAACAAAAAATTCAAAAAGAATGATCTGCCGTGCGGATGCTGTGCAAAGTTGGCAGATCATTTTTTCAATTTCCGTCTTTTGCATTAAATAGAGAGAACTATTGTTTTAATTTACCAGAAACTGTAGAACTATGTTGGTTGCTAATAGAACTTGATTTTATTCTGGATCTGCTAGGATTTGATCTGCTAACTTCACACGCATGCCGTACTTACCTCTTGGGTTCGAATGCGAGCCAGCATTTCACTTTTTTGGGTGTGCTTCGGTTGATTTGTTGTGAACATTACTAAAAACAATCGGAAATGTAGGACGTACCTACCAATCATTTGAAAACGATCACGCACTGTCGCGAAATGTGTCTTATTCCGTTTGGGGTACACAGAAATCGTTATTTCGACTAATGAAATGCCAGTTCCGGTCGGTAGCATTTCTTGCGTATCAATTCAGTTCTTGCGTATCAATTCACCAGAACATTTGATAAAAACTATTAGGAACCATAGAACTCTCGAGAATGCTATAGGAATTGCCATGTTTTCATGAAATGCTAAGTTCGCACACGTGAATTCCGCGTCCCTTGTTTTCGGTCCTACCGAATGTCACGGCGGATTCCTCGTCGCTCAGTTTCTCGTATTTTCTCGCAAATAAGAGATATTTTCACATATTTGTGAAGGCAGCAAGTTAATTATGTCATTAAAACAGTTTTTCAGTAAGATAGAATACCAATCAGATCACAAACTAAAGGAATACGAAGAAAAATCTAAAAAATTAAGTACCAGTGTCGGGACAGAATACAGTGACATGGACAAGAGACGCGGTACTTCAACATTTTCGCATAAATCTACTTACAAAGTCAAAGGATACGGTGCAGGAAAATTTAAAAGATATGGGCTAAACCTTGCGTTGGAGAAGCTCACTGTGAATTTAAATAGAAGGAGTCAAATCTATGAGCCGTATACTACCAAATCCACATTTTGCATGGACTCGCAAGATGACAATATGAAAAACATAGATCTGCAAGGTATGCGCAGTATTGTTGATTATTATCCAGATGACGCAGAGGAGCATTTAGCGAACGAGTGCATTAGTCAAAATCTTACCTACCGTAGGCTAAACGAGAGTCTCACGCCTCTGCCACAGAAAGGTTTATGATCATTTATGAAAAGAAATTCATCGATATTTTTCCGAATTGTTATACAATCTGGAAGATTTTTTTAACGTTGTCAATCACTTGCCGTTAGGCGGAGCGCGCTTTCTCCAGCATGTCGTGTAGGTACAGAAAACAAATACAGGGCAACAATGTCGAACATTCGACTAAATTATTTTTCAGTTATTTCTATAAATTGTAACTTGAACAAAGACTTGCAATGTGATGAGCAAATCAAGGAATTTGCAGCGTAAAAATGCGGAAAGGTTGCTTCGTAATTTGAGAAAGATAGCTACGGATAACCTATCAATTGATCGTGCAATGATGTCTCGCAGTTGCCGTTCGCGTATCGAGGTCGTATGAAATAAATAAAACACTATTGTCCTAATTTTTTTCCTCTACCGTATGCATTATCGTAGTAAGCAGTTTTCTGACGAAGCGGCAAGTAGATTGATTAATGGGGCAGGCCCCCAGTAGCGTTAGCCCAGGATCCCACGAATTCTCCGTCCGCCCCTGCCACTGATCGACATTGACGATCGACGTTGTTCCTGTGATGCTGAGTGGTTCGTGTTTTTTGTTTCAGAAGCGAGAAATCGGAGCGGCTAAGCATGGGGTCCTTCAGCGTGTATCTGTCTCAGCTACGAGCGATGCTCGTGCGGAATCTGCTGTTGAAGAAACGTGATAAGAGAAAGACAACGGCGGTGAGTGACACTATTAACAATACATGCAAATCACCTTCCAAAACTGAATCCTGTTGGTACGAAAAAATTGCCCCGATATAATTATGTACAATTTATACACAATTTCTACGCAGTGTATACAGAGTTATACATAGTTCTGTACACTTATTAGGGTGAGCCCAAAAAAATCCATATTTTTGCCGCTTTCCGCTCAAAATATCGTTCTCGGGTATCTCTACGAAACAAAGGTGTCCAAAAAACAGCTCAAAATTCAGATTTTTGGAAGTCCTCCGTCGAACCTAAAGTTCTCCCATTTAAATAACACAGGACAGTGGAGTTTTGACATTGTTTCCTTTCCTTTACCGTAGACAAAAAATGCCATTGGACTAAATTTTTATCATCAAAATCGCGCTTTCTGCAGACTCGTAAGATTAACATTTTTGACAATTTTGAGTTTTCCGTATTTTTTGACGAAATCATAGAAGACAGAACGAAAAGCTGATCGACAATTTTTTAGTTCATCCGACGTTCTACAGAAAAGTCCGGTGCAAATATTTCATATTATCAATGTTTACGGAGTTACAGAGCCCCAAACTTCTATTTTCTCAATTACTACGGCTTAACGAGTAAACTATAATTGATAACACTGAAAGTTCCGCAGAAATTTCTTAGTACATCACATTTTTTACAAAAATGTTCGTGTAAGGTGATACGAATCGTTGATAATCAAAAGTAACATGCTTATAAACTCTTGTTTTTATAGTTTTTCATATGGTTTCATATGGTTATAGTTATTCAGAAAAACAAGAGCTTATAAGCGTGTTACTTTTGATTATTATTGATTCAAATTATCTTATGCGAACATTTTTGTAAAAAATTGAATGTACTAAGAAATTTGTACTGATTTTTTTGTGTCATCCATTGCAGTTGATAAATCGTAATAATTGAGAAAATAAGAATTTGGAGATCCGTAGCTCTGTAAATATTGACAATAGGAAATATTTGCACCAGACTTTTTTGTAGAGCGTCGGATGAATTACGAAATTGTCATATAGCTTTTTGTTCCATCTTCAATAATTTAGTCAAAAAATACCAAAAATACAAACTTGTTAAAAATGTTCATCTTACGACTTTGTAGAACGCGCAATTTCGATGGCAAAACAGGATAGGTGTTTTGTGTAGACATACTTGACGATATTTTGGGCGGAGAGCGAAAAAATCAAATTACGATTTTTTTTGGCACATCCTAATAATTAGATACATTTTTTTTCCAATTTATACAGAGTTATGTGTAATAATGTATAAATTATATATTATATAATTATATCGGGTTAATTAAATGATCGTTACTCCATCAATACTTATCGTAACCGAATGATTTTTTTTCCTTTATTTTGTAGGTAGTTTATCTGTACTTTTAGTTAATTTCAGATAAAATAAATGCGAAGCGATGCCATGTTTCCAAATCTTAGTAAGGTCCAACGATTATTTTTTCTTTACAAATTTCATTGGTCGACGTTTATCTGGATCACCTCAATTTTTTCACTCAAAAGCTCCGTCTGAACGGATTCAACGGACTCCTAGGACGGTGAAGAACTTTTTTCCTACTCTTCCTATTAAAACCAGCGAGAAAAAATGTCACTTATTTTTTATTCATTTTTTGATTTTCTATTCACCTTTGATTTTTTCTCGCTCGTTCATACCCATTCGCTCGTTTATACTTTGAATGTCAAGTTTCCCCGTCAACTGTTTCCTCGATTCCATTTCATCCATTTCATCGATTTGCGTGGGAAAAAATAACGTTTGTGGAGAAATTTCCGCAGCTTAGGGGAGACTGGGGCTAGAAGTTACAGGGGTAGGTTGTTACAACGGTTATTATTTCCAAGCTATGAAAAATACCGCGTACCTTGTACCACGTACCGTGTTTGTCACGTTGAAACGTTGCTCGCTGAGCTCGCAGTTCCATCTTCTATAGTTTATAAATACTAATTCGTTTTAACAACCTACCAGTGTACCTTCTACCTCCAGTCTCCCCTAATTGTTTATTTCCATAGATTTCCGGGAAATTTTCACAATTCTTGTCGCAATATCTTTCGTCAGACGCCGTCTCAGGTTGAGTTGCGTTTTAAGGAGAGTATTTGGAATATTCTACGAAAATGTTACAAGGGGTCCCCTTTAAGCTTGCTAATCCGCTTCGCGGCTCTGCTCGAGTGTTATCGCATGCTGTTTAACGAACCATTTTTGAGAAGCAATACGATGGATCAGCGGGAATAAACCTCGAACGACGTCCCAGACTTTTCGCCTCTCATCTTCACTGCTCCGAGATCTGAACCGAACACTTGGCAGAAACCAATATCCATTAATTTTTATAGATACTACCATTTTTACCAATTTCGCGAGTTCAATTCAATATTTTCCCCGATATTTTCTCATATTTTTCCCGCTTAAAAGAAAATTACATCTTGACAGTATTTTTGTATTATCTTGCATTATTAATGATTATTAACAATGTATTTATTATTAACTATTTATATGAATTGTTATTCGCGATTAAATTCGGCGAAATTTTTTCGTAAAAATGCGCTGAAATTACGATCGATCGTAGTTGGTACACGCTTATTTATTACACAGGTTCACGCGAATTTGAAATACTAGCCCTTTTTTTGGCCCTGATTTGGAAATATCAAATTTTGATTTATTTTTTGCAACTAATAAAATTGGGTAAACATAGTTTTAATGGTTAAAGTTCACTCTCGTAGAAACCGGAACGATATTTCGAGTTTTCACAGCAATTACCGATTTTCTCATAAATTTATTGTAAATAAGTATCGAATAAATTTCAGTTTCGCACTCGCGTCAATTTTATCAAAAAATAACAATTAATAATAGTCTACGAGTGGAAAAAAATTGAAGGCAAAGTTTGAGAATGAATATTTTAGTTCTTTTAGTTGTATAGAATAGGAATTTATAGATCGAAACAGAAATTATTTATCGCGTGATAGAAAAATTGAAGGACATAAATTATAGAGAATCAGATTGTCTGCTTAAATGTGTGCAGCATTGAGCGTCAAAATTGAGAAGCAGGAAATCAATAGTTTGAGAATTAGTTGCGTCTGCGTTTCAATTGTTTTCTATATAAACTTACGTTTTTGATGCTGCTATTTTTGCATTATGAGTATAAATTTGAGGAAAATAACGACGATGTTTGGTGAATCAGTAAATCAATAAATCAACGCATTGAAAGTATACCGAGAGGTGTACTGCATGCATTTTCTTGGTACCAGAAAATTTGTACAAATCTATAAATCACCAGGAATGTCCCGGAAGCGAAATACATCAAGAGAGTTTCGGTGCCGACGGGCCAACAGTTTTCGAACCTATTCCATATTTTATTCGACGATCCAACTCGCTTCGTCGTCCGCGATAAAAAGTTTGCCAATTCGCTACGAAAGTTTTTACAACGAACCGCGTGCCAATTAGGGCAAGAAGGATCTTTATCTTGCCTCGTCGATACCAAGAGAATAGATGTTTGTCCCGCATTATTGAAAAAAAATTAAGAACATTTTTCAAGAGTGTCAAAAATGTAGGGATGAACAAAATTTCGTTGTCATTTTTTTACCCAACGCAGAGCCGTCGCAAAAATCGAATTCGCAGCTATAGATCGACTTCTCTAACGGCATATGAATCGAAATCGGTTGGAAAATGTAAAATAGCTCCGAAAATAAATGCGCGGGGGTTGGATCTTGAATGTAGGAAGCAGCGCGTACTTTGGCTGCCTACTTTTCCAAGATCGACGGAAAAGGAGCAGTCGTTTCCGCTGGTCGCCCCAAGGAGCCCGGATCTACCAGATCCACCGTTTTCGTCGGATCTATCCGACCCGTCGATATCAATCCGATCGTCGGAACGACGGACGAAGCCCGTTCGTAACAGGGGAAAAAATATAAATCAGGAATTTGAAAATATTATAGATTTCATTGACGATCAATTTTCGCATCGTTTCGAAATTATCTATTATTTTCCAGCACTAAAATTATTAACTAGCGGTCAAGTCTGTTGATAATTTGTAATTCATAATTGTAAATGTCCGTTCATGACAAAGCGTACAAGTCGGTTGAAAATAACTAAAAAAGAATACACGGCAACAAAAATTCGTATTCGTCATAATTTATAGAGAAATCAACAATTTTCAATCTTTTGCAAATCGAAGAACGAGGTTGAAGTTTAGGATTCAACGATCAGATGTAAAAAAATATTTGAAAAAATGTTTTGTATTTTTTTTTAGGGTAAATAAAAAACTAAAAGTTAAAACAATGATCTAATTTGATCCACTATTCAAAAAGTCAGGAGCAAATAACCGGAATTTGATGTTTTTTGAGCGGGTGATAAAAAAATTGGCAAAATTTAGCGGTAAGGTACATTCGAAGGTTACAAAAAGGACTGTGGAAAAATGGAGGAAATGGGAAAAACGTTGTTTTCGAAGCGTCCGATTTGGCGTGGAATGCCCCGTGTACTTTCGCGAATTACGTTTACTATTTCACAACTATTTCTTCCGAGTATTTCGCGGTTTGTTCTCCTTGCTTCGAAATATCGCCAAGTCTATCGTATTCGGCGGTCCGTCGTTCCATATCGTCGTCGAGACGGACTCCGAGGGTTTCTCAGTCGTTGGCAAAAGATGGGGTCCCACGAGGAGATACACTTGTTCGACCCAGCTGGGAATCGGTAATCCCAACGAGCAATATTGCCAGAGCGGGAGTCCCAGATGCACGAGAAGCATTCTGAAATATCGGGTAAAACTATCCGCCAGATAATACCATTCGGCCGATTCTTTGCGATGGAGCCAAATTCCGGGATCAACATCCGGATTTACGTAGGCTAGGTACACTTTGCTGGATCCGCACTGCCCTATTTCGAAGAGCTTACATCGCGGACTCAGGGACGGAAGATCAGGATTCTCCTGAAGGCGAGCGTCGGCCTCGGCTTGTTGCTCCTTCGTCCCAAGAAAACGTTTCAGCTCAGCAAGACATCCGACCTCCAAGCGCCCCAGTGCAAACTCCTCACCTGAACGCGGAAATAGAAAAATTGTACGAGTCAAAATCGTCATAATTCTCCACAAACTTCCCATTTCCCAATTTAAAAGCAAACTAAATTTTCTCAAGTTACGAGCAGCCGCCTCTCAGGGATCGGCGTAGCTGCAGAAATGTGCGTCGAAAGAAGTCTGGCGAGGTGTCATGTTCCCGCTAATATTAACGATCACGACGGATCCGCTGAAACTCGAGGTGACGAGTTCAAAGGGTGGAATTTTGAAAAAATCAAATTTTCTTGTTGTTGCATATTTTCAAAGCTCGGAGACCTTCGCGAATATATCCTGCAAAGGAATTTTCAAAAGACCCTAGAGGTATAAGCAGGGTGAATCAGCCCCCCCCCCCCCCCCCCCCCGAAGATTTCTAAATAACGCTTGGAGGATACGTAGGTTTTATTGAAATACCAAAATCCTGAGAGTTTCAGACCCGGATGCCAACTGGTTTTCGAGAAGAACGAAAATTTGCGAAACACGGAAAAACATTTTTTCCTCGGGATTGACCGAACCGACTGATTTGAATTTTCGATACGTTTTGGAGGCTAACGATAGCTTCTCTGGAGAACAACATTAAGAGCTATAGGGCTTCCCTAGACCTTTGAAAAAACTTGTTCTTTTTTTTAATTTCTCACCATGATAAGATTTCGGCAAAATCGTGAAACCTTTTTGTCATCAAACCTCATACGCTTGCCCGTTATATGATGATTTTTTCGAATTTTTGAACTTGGTGCGCCATTGTGGAAAAAAATAAAAACCACTTTGCGACACGAATAATGATTTTTTTAAGATGTTGCGAGCTTTCATTTTTTTGTCTGACGCATATTTACATAATTTGTATCTATCCAAAGTAATATTTCATATGCAAAACAACGACAATCATTCTTTGGTTAACGTCGAAAATTGAAAACGTTCGAATATCAATGAACCATTTTGTAATAATTTCAACAAATGTATTCAGAAACAGCTTCTCCTTATGAAACCGGAAAATTTACAGATTTCGAAAAACTTGAAACATAAATGTAACCAAAAATTACATTAATCTTCTTCAATCGCAGCTGGAACGTGGCCTCTGTCGAATAGTTTGCTCAATATTTCAGCAGGCCGCAGAATTTTTGACAAATGTCTTCCTCGTGACAAGTAATAAACAGTCGTGGCCACGGGGGAGCAGCATCCAATAATTCTAAAACCATTTGCATACTCATAGTTGTGTCTCCGTATGCTTTTATATCCGATCATATTTCTTGTATACCAATTGAAACATCTATATACTTTTCGGCTAACGTCGACGATCAGATTGATCGTCGGAACGACGGATGAAGCCCGTTCGTAACAGGGGAAAAATATAAATCAGGAATTTGAAAATATTATAGATTTCATTGACGATCAATTTTCGCATCGTTTCGAAATTATCTAATATTTTCCAGCACTAAAATTATTAATTGGCGGTTAAGTCTGTTGATAATTTGTAATTCATAATTTTAAATGTCCGTTCATGACAAAGCGTACAAGTCGGTTGAAAATAACTGAAAAAGAATACACGGCAACAAAAATTCGTATTCGTAATAATTTATAGAGAAATCAACAATTTTCAAACTTTTGCAAATCGAAGAACGAGGTTGAAGTTTAGGATTCAACGATCAGATGTAAAAAATATTTGAAAAAATATTTTGTATTTTTTTTAGGGTAAATAAAAAACTGAAAGTTAAAAAAATGATCTAATTCGATCCACTATCCACTAATAAATCCACTAATAGATACAAATTATGTAAATAGGCGTTGAAACAAACAAATTAAAGCACGAAACATATTAATAAATTCATCATTCGTGTCGCAAAGTCGTTTCTATTTTTTTCTACTACGGCGTACTTCTTTTAATAATTAAAAAAAACCATTTTACCATGGGAAAATGTACGAAGTTTGAAGAAAAACAAGTTTTAGGATTGTGCCAGAATTGTATCATGGTGGGAAAAAAAAATTAAAAGAAAAACAATTTTTTTTCAAGACTCCAATGAAGTTCTATAGCTCTCAATTTTATTTCTCTAAGCTCATATCAGCCCCCAAAACGTATTGAAAATTAAAAAAATATTTTTCGGTTTTCTACATATTTTCGTTTTTCTCGAAAACCAGTCGGGAGCCCGATCTGAGACTTCCAGGATCTTAGTATTTCAATAATACCTACAGATCCTCTAAGCGTCATTTAGACATCTTCCGGAGGCCGATTCAACATGCTCATACCTCTAGGATCTTTCGCTTATTCACGGTGTTATAGCCATTTTAGCGACGTGCTAACTAAACCAGTTTAAACTTTGTTCGTATCTACAAATGCGTTTTTCTCGAAACTACTTTTTCCAACACGGTTCTAACGAACGAATTTACTTGAAATTTGGCATGGACCTTCTATATGTTGTGTCTATCAGATTCACTTTAACATTTGTTTTTTCAATATATTTTTAAACCTTTTAACTGCAAAACAAAGAACAAAAATTAACGTTTTTTCAAACGGTAACCATTTGGAGATTTTTTCTTAAATTCTCCCGCCGTAGAGACTATAACGACATCCTTACTAATTAGGAATATTTTATTTTAAGATGACTAGAAGGGTTGGAATCGTGTCAATCGGAAAGCAACATTTTTTCGGCACCCCCCTACGTTACCAGCCTGTCACTAATAGCATTTTGAAATTTTCTTTTGTGAACTTTGTTTTATATATTTCTGAAACATACCCCTGAAGAGAATACGTAGAATTAGAGACCCGAAAAAAAACTTTTTTTTTTTACAAATTTTTCAGAAAGACAGGTTCGCTTATTTATTGCTAAATGTTCTGACACTCAAATAATATAGGTTTGAAGAATTTATGATGATTTTTTCGTGTCATCATAGTCAAAAATAAGAGAGTTATAGTTCATTTTCGAGAGGTCCAAGAAAAAGTTGTCTCGCGAATTTTTGAAAATTATCGATCGGAGCTTTTCATAAGAAATTTCATATTACGACAAGTTCAACGCTTTATATGTCGAGAAATATGAATCCGAGCAACTTAGTTTAAGTAGTAAATTTAATTTCGTATAAGTTTATAATTCACATTTTTCATGTAAGTCCGGTAATTTATGAAATAACGTCGAGAAAACAAGAATCTTAAACAAAAATCAGATTCATAAACCGGTACAATTTCACAAGTGTAAATTACAGCTACGCTGCAACGGGCATTTTTACAAAGCATTTAATACCGAGTAAATCGCGTCATGATACGATATAATAGCACGAAACGCCGCTGAGTTATAGATATTTGAGGGGAAAAAATCAAAGTTTACGTGTATTTTAAATAGGAAATCTTTCCACGCCCCGGGAAAGTACTGAACGTTAATAATAATGTCTCGATTATTCACGGGGCTTCTTTGCCACGTAGCTAAAAGAAATTTGGAAAAAATCCTCACCAAAGAAGGGGGGAGGGAGGTGCGATGGATTCGATTAAATCTAGGCGAATGATTAAAAGAATCTATTCCAGATTTATCAAAGGGTTGTTCGTATTCCCACGATCTAGATAAGGTGGTTAAAGCGATTCGACTCGGGGGGAAGACTCGAGGCAGTAATAATTAGGATATCGGTTAATTGGTCGGGCAGAGAGTGTCAAGCGAATGACTATCGAAAGTGGTGGTCAGGCGACGACCGTCTTCGCCGTCTCGTTGGCTAGCTCTAGACGAACCGCGTAGTGATGTTGCCTATCAGCAAAAGAAGCCCTTTTGCACTTACAGATCCGCGGGATCTATCGATAACCACCGAACCGTCGCGACGGATGGAGTCCGTTCGTTAGAAAAAACAATGTCTAACGCTGACTTTTCAAGCTTTCCAAAACTGTTTAATTAGTCGAGTAGTTGAAGCCATTTAAGATATACTAACTTGCAGAGGAATGGTTGAAATAATTTTCTATTTAGATGATTTATCACAAATCTCACCGTAATCGGTTGTTGCATATACTGTGATACCGATTACGGCGAGGTTTGTAATAAATCGTAAAAATAAAAAATTACAAATCATGTAAGGAGAGCCAGTTAGTATATCCTAAATCCCTTAAACTAGTCTCAAACCATGATAACGTTCAGGTATGAAAAGCTTGAAAAGAGAGCTTTCAGAATATAAAATGGGTATTTGTAAAAAAATTGAAATCCTTACGTGTAATTTCAATTTAAATGAGAAAAACAAAAATTCCGATGTTAAATGAATAGGAAACTAGAACAAGAAAATAGCGACCTCTCAGAGTAGAGACACGGCGCTCTTCTTTGGTAAGGATTCTATTCCCATCAAACACAAACGTTCGGGACGGTGACGACGGAAAAAAACTTACATTTTTTTTTTTTTTTCAATCAGCCCAATCTGAATATTACGATCTCACCCGATATTTCCAGAGACCAGGTCAGCAGGAAACCATCAATGGATGCGTAAAAATTCCTGAGATCCGCCGGGAGCGCGCAGCAATGTCTTTGTTCCCAAGTTGCCGAAGCGTTCCTATCGCAACCGACGCGTCTATCGATCTGTATGTTTTTCACGCAGGGAGTGTTTTCCAAGATTTTCACGAGTCCTAACGTCAGATTTTCGTAGAACGAATCTTCGGTCACGACGTCGACGAAAAACGACATAGTTACCAGTCCAGCTCGACGGAACTTGGAATTTCCTCTCTCGAACGCGAAGCAAACAGCCGCACGGAAAGAAATTGAATTTTGCCCGAAAGGGAATCAGCTCGCGTTTGTTTGCCTCCGTAGCAACCTCGATATACTCCGTGACAACGAGAGCTTTTCGTCGCGGATAACTTCATTCGAGTCTGTTTCACGCGGAATTACTATTGGAACGCGATTATTGGCTTCGTTGGTTTTTATCATGCTTCGACGGTTCGTTTTTCGTTGTTCTCTCCAAGCATCTGAGATTCTTCGCTGTGCGACGAGCGCAAAAATCGAAAAAACAATTTTTTTTTGGTATTTAATTGTTTTTGGTAATTTCAAAAAATACCAACGAAAAAGTACCCATTTTTTAAAAATCGATTGTCTAGTAAAATCGTTGTTTCTGATTATCTAAATATTCTACAATGAAAAGGTTAATTTTATCAATTGTCCTAATATTCAATAATCAGTAGCTAAAATCCTTCTAATCATTTACATATTCAGTAATTCAGAAAATAAATGTTACTATTCGAGACAAAAAATTATATGCAATTACACTGCACAAAATTGGCTCGATATAATTATAAATAATTTATTTGAAATTACGTAGGTCTACGTACAATTCTACACAATTATATCGGGCCAATTTTTTAACGTAATTATATATAACATTTATTTTCTCGGCTAATTGGAAATATTTTCGAAAACTAAGGGCAGATATATTATGTGTTATTTCGACACTCAACGATTAACAATTATAATCTTAATAATTATTTGGTGATTCGATTATTATTCACAATAGTATTTTCAATTATTCCAAGATTCAGCTGTCGAAGTGGTTGGTAAAATATCAGGTAGTTTTAAAAGATGTAGATTTCAGTTATTAAAATGAAGATATTGAATTTATTCGAAGTAATGTGTAATCGAATAAAACTTTATGTAGGAGTTTCCTACATAAAGTAGGAGTATGTAGGAGTAAAACTGGTTGGAGTTTCGGAGTTTTTTTTAAAGAATACTCAGAGACGTGGAATTCAAAGTGAAAGTAGCAAATCGGTATATTCCGAAGATTCCCTGAAATTTCAAATTTATTTCTAAATAATTAAATAATTAATATTTCCTTTGTTAGTACCAAATATTCGAGTATTCGAAAATTGTTTGGTCGCTAATTACCAAATATTAGAAACAATAGTATCTGTTTTCTTTATATTGAATATTTCAAAAATTAGTACTTGACTCAACAATTACTTATACATACTAAAATAATAAATGATATTTTCCACATGAAATATTACATATTTTCCACATGAAATATACAAATACAACCAGAAATATAAATACACGCATATATATATAGATAATGCTCACGATAAGAACAAGACAAAACGTTGCATATGCTGTAAAATCTTTAAAATCGGCTCATTCACGCGGTGTATAATCATTCACGCTACAAATAAATATATAGACATAACTAAAGGAGCTCTCATTGAAAATGTGGGGCCTTGGAATGCATAGTAAAAGAAACGGCGAGAGACTGAAATGTCGAGAGAGAGGTTTTTGCCGGAGATCCGACGGATGGCTGCTTCCCTCAATGTCGGATGGAAAGTTGAGTTTTAGGTTTCACTGGCATTCTTGGATTTCTATCCGATTCTGATGCCTGACGAGCAGCGTGGTTTGTCCTCCGTCGTGTCTTTTCCCTTTTGTGGCAGTTCGGTCTCTGTCCAGCCTGCCATCACCTCTGTGGACTTTGAATTTGGGACGTCGTATCCCTCCCCCCTCTCTCTCTCTCTCTCTCTCTCTCTCTCTCTCTCTCTCTCTCTCTCTCTCTCTCTCTCTCTCTCTCTCTCTCTCTCTCTCTCTCTCTCTCTCTCTCTCTCTCTCTCTCTCTCTCTCTCTCTCTCTCTCTCTCTCTCTCTCTCTCTCTCTCTCTCTCTCTCTCTCTCTCTCTCTCTCTCTCTCTCTCTCTCTAATCCTAATTCCTACAAATTAAAAATATGACAACAAAAAATTACCAATTCTAGGATAATCAATAACAAATAACGATAACGCAACCACAGATAAGCCACAGCTTCGCCACGTATTCGACGATTAGAACAAAAGCTCGACCACCCGAAAACTCCGTTACGTATTTGATGCTCCCTTCGCCAGTCATCCAATCTGATCGTTCGCATCTTGATAATTACGATGGTTTCGTGTCGACAGAAAGAGAGAACACATCAGGACTCGCCCTTTTCGACGAGCGATTATTATACTCACGGCTCTGCTCTATTTTCAGGCTGTCGACCGCATCCAAGTCTTATCGATTATTCGTCGTTAATGTTACTTTCACATAATTGAATGGCGTTTATTTGTCACCCGATGACGTGGCATACCCGGAAAATTGTTCGCATTGAATTATTGATGGAAGAACGTCGGAGATAAATTACAATTCGGCCCACAATTATTGTAGAATATTGTTATCATTAGCATTATCATTATTAGTGTGATTATTATTGTTGTTGTTGTTGTTGTTGTTGTTGTTATTTATATTATTATTACTACTGCTACTACTATTTTCCAAATTTTATAATTAGCACGGTATCAACACTTACGTAGCTCGTTGCGAAAATAATGTATAAAGAATAAACGCAAACGAGACCGTGGTACGAAATATATCCGATCTGGTTCGTAATCTCGTCTTTTCTTCTTTTTTTCACGGGGAATCGGGCAGTTTTTGCTGATCGATCAATTGCATCGAGGAAGAGATAATTTTCGTGATTTTCTCAGTTTTTCCAATTGGATGTATCAACAAAATTGTATATTTTCACCTAAATTTACATTAATAATCGACGTTGTCCGTCTTCGAATTTGAATGAAATTCTGTAGAAATTACAAATAAATGATAATTGTTGGGAATTGAATAAATTTAGAGAAAATTGGAAATTATTTAGTTGATAGGTTGCGAGTGGGCGTGGATCGGTAAAATTAAAAAAAACGACGGAAACTTAGTTGCCAACGTAATTTGTTGATAATTATTCATCGATTTAAGTGCAGTAGTAATAATTGTGGGTATGTTTTTGTCGTGTCTTATGTTTACTCCACTTCAAGAAGAAAAATGACACCTTTTTCTCATTATATTTACAGCTTATCGGAAAACATCGAAAGTACTTTGCTTTAAACGTTCAATAAATCTTGAGCGACTTCCATAAATTGAATTACGATTTCCAGAGTATTTACCATTTCAAACGTACAAAATAATGACACGATGATACATTTTTTTTATACATTCAATTTTTATCACCTTGAAAAGTCGAACATTTTTTTGCTGACCTCTTCAATTTTTTTTTTTTTTTTTTTGAACGTGTTATATTTTCACGCGAAATTCCGGGAAAAAATGTTCGTTTCTTTTGGGGCACACCGATGCAGCATACAAGCGAACTGTGTTCTCGACTCAACTACTCGACTGGGATGAAGTGCTTAGATTGGAAATGCTAATTTTAGAGGCGATAAAGAACAATGTTTCTACCTTTCAGGAAATCATTCTGCCTCTCTACACCCTGGGAATTCTAATCATCGTGAAGATCCTCATACCCAACCCAAACTACCCAGCGATGATCAAGCCGCGAGAAAACGCGGACGTATTCGAGTATTTCCATCAACTGCGAAACAACACGATCGCAGTGGTACCAAATTCGACCGAAACTCTCGTAAGTTAACAACTTTTCGTTGCCCATCAAGTTCCGGCAACATTTTTCGCGTTTCTACTCCCACGAATGATTTTCCCCCCAAATCGGCGCGGTCGACCTCAACAATTTTTTGCACAACGATCAAAAAAGTCTTGTCTGTTCGATCGTTCGATAAATTTTCGGCTTGGAATTCAATCAATACATTTAATTGCAAGCTTCGTAATTATTTAAGAAATATTAATTATTCGAGAAGTAAATCGTAAAATTCACTTTCAATTTTTCACATTTTTTCCTTCATTCCGATTTTCGCTCGAATAAAATTTCGTGGGCGGAGCAGAAGTTGGCAAACGTATCTTACAATTAGTTCTGTAAAAAATCTGTCACGAATTCCATAAAAAAACGTTTAATTTCAAAACGATAATTAGCAAATAATTTAATTGTCAATTAATGTTTCGTGGTTTGTACTCTGTTAGAATTGCGCGAGTAGAATGTTGATCCGAGTTTAATTTGAGCAATTGAATTACGCGTAGAATCAAACGACTCCCAAATTTTGAAGAGTCAATTCCTAATATTGGCAAAATAATTTTTGCTCCCACAAAATATAGTCTGTGTGTTATTAGGCATAGAAAAAAATGCATATCGAAATTCTTACGCCACAAAAGCTGGAAATTATTAGCGGAGGATTGGAATGAATAGGTTTTAAAAATATGAAGCACTCACAAAAATTGAATGGTGGCGAAATTTGGGAAAAATGTTTTCAAACAATTCAAAAGTACCGATTTTTCAATAAAAACTTTCTCAGATTCGAAAAAAAGACACGTGACGGATAAGGAAGAAATATTTGTTCAATTCTTTGAATAGCTAATAATTCCTGATCATTAATTAATAATTAATAATGATTTGAATTATTTATAATCAAGTGAAAAATTTGTTTCTCATTCGATTATCGAATACTCGAGTGTAAATAACTATCGTTAATTGGTGTTTCGCTTTGCTATCATTGGTGAAAAAATCCAGGTGATTTCACCTATTTTAGCTTTAGTTATCGCAGCTTTTGAGGGACGATCGATCCGTTTCACTCCAATGCCGATCGAACGGAATTTGAAAAAGGAAATGTTCTCGTCCATATTTACGTGCCAGCTTTTCCGTGATAAATCACACGTCCTCCGGCATATTACAACTGCGAAATGCAGACAGCTTAACGCCGCAACAGCATAGTATGGCTGCCGGCAATCCATTTAGAGTGTCGTAGACAAATGCCAAGTGCTCGTCCGTTCGGAATCAATTTAATACCCGGAAGACGCTCCTATGCTAACTCTACGCGTAGAGAGTATACCAAGAGTCTGGAAACGATTCACCTCATCAAAAATACGCGATAAATTGAAAAACGAAAAAACGCGCGTTCTATTAGTTCAAAAAGTCTATTCAACCCCGTAAAAAACGACCCCTATCCTCCACTCCAATCGGTGGGGTGCTTCTTCGAAAGAATATTTGAGTACGATGTACGCGAACTTGGGACCTATTTTTCTCGGGCCTCAGAAATAACTTTTGGCTTGAGACATCGTTCGATCGTTTGAAAGGACGTTACAGAGGATAAAAAATAAAATAAAATTAAAAATATCAACTAACAAGTGTTTTACAGCGATCTGAAAACGCTAGGGTCCAACGTACCCACCAACGACAATTGAGTTATTATTTTGAAGCGTGACAGTCGAGTGACCGATTTTGGGGAATAGCGAAAATAGCGCAGGGGCATGTATTCCCTGGTTATGATTTCCCCCGCCTAGAGCACCACTAACAACACTATTTCAGAGGATTCAACGTGATAATTTCGAAAAAAACGTAGGCGGTCATCTTACAACTGCGGGAGCTGCGGTGTGACTCCGGTTGGCGCGAACGTGCGAAGCTTAAGGGTTAAGAATCTTGAACGCGTACATTTTGTTTCTCAAAATCTCAAAATGCGTACATTTTGTTTTAATCATTTCTTGCGATTGCCGCTAGATGGCGCCGCGAACGCGATTATTTATTTTTGTAATTGATTGTACAATATATTTCGTAATAAAAATGGGCGCTTTGAATGTTTTCAAGTCACGCTCCACCCCACCGCTACGGGGAGGGCGAGGGTTCTATTTCACGGGGTTGAATAGACTTTTTAAATAATTAGAAGACGTGTTTTTTTTTCGTTTTTTGATTTGCTACGTAATTTTCAATATATCGAACGGTTTCCGGACCTGTGGGACACTCTGTATACGCAAATATTACATTTTCCAGACCTTTCTCAATGCTATGAACACGCTGTGGTTATCAATGCTGGACTCACCATCGAAAGTCCCATTAAATTTCATGGTCTTCGATACGAAGGATGATCTCCAGGCTGCGTATTGGCGAGATCCTCACAGTGTTCCCCTGGCCGTTATTTTCGAAGACCCATCACCGATATCCGGACGCCTCTTGTAAGTACGGAAACGATTCTCAAATTAATTCGAATATTCTCATATTTTCCATGTCACGCCGACATCTTTCTCCCAGAATACACGCATAAATCGTCAAGTTGGTAGAGGTGAAGGTCCGTTTTTCAATTATTTCGTTTCGAAACGTTCGTGTATCATGTAAATTGAATAAATTTTTTGATGTTCAAATGATTCCAACGAAACTTGATGTATGATACTTTACGGGGTCGCTGAATATGAATCTGTCATTGGATTTGCAAAATTCGAAATGACGGACTCAATATGGCCGATCGAAGTTGTTGAGATATGATAATTTTTCACGAAGCTCGGTATATTAAAACTTCCGAGGTCACTGTTTTTGCAGCTTTGACAGCGGATTTGAAATCAGCAATCTCAAAAACCGTCATACACCAAAGAACCCCGAGCAAACCTCATGAGAAAGGCCTTTCCGTCAAATGTTTCCAAAATTTGAGAAAAGGTAGCTCGGATCGCGCGGATTAAAAGTCTTCGTGGGCCCGAAGCTCGCCTATGACTAGGTTTCGACAGCTGAGAGTTCAAGCACAGGTCAAACGACAGATTTCCTGATCACGGTTATACACCTTATTTTTATTGGTAGATCGAAACACGCGCGTACGTATACGCACATGTACGTACGAGCGATGACACGCGCACTCTCGCACACGCAGCCTCAGGGTTCGAATACAGACTGAACGAGGGGTTGCAGGGTCAGGATTACTAGCTTTGTTTTTTTTATTTATCAACACGCAGACAGACACACACACGCGCGTGCACGTATGCGGGATATATCTATAGAAATGCGTCGTCACAAAGGGTATCATAACGCGTCCATGTCGATTTTATTCAGCCGCCAAGTATATCTATTATTTCGATACCATTCGACTGGCAATATCCATCTGTGCGTTCATTGTAGTATGTAAAAGACGGAGTGAAGGGTGCTGAACATTTTGCTCGTGTTTTGCATTTTGTTCAGCCTGTGTTCGAACCGTAAGGCTGCGCATCTGCATGCGCGCGCGTGCGCGTGCGCGTACGTACGTGCGTGTTTCGATCTACAAATAAGAATAAGGCAAATAACCGCGACAGGAAATCCATCGTCTGGTCTGTGTTTGAACCCTGATATCTGTAATCCTAGTCATAAGCTAGCTTCGGGCCCATGGAGACCCTTAATCTACACGATCTGAGCTACCTTTTCGAAGATTTGAAAACATTCGACAGAAAGGTCTTTCCCATAAGGTTTGTGCAGAAAAGTTTGTTCTTTCATTGCAAAAACGATGGCTAAAATAATTCGTGATTGGAACGGTCGATCGTAGTGGGGAGAAGTTTTATTCTCCAAGGGAAATATCATAGGGGAGACCGGGGCAAGACGGCCCCCCTGGGGCAAGAAGGCCCACCTCACAAATTAACCAAAAAATTTTAAAATTTTTAATTTAAAATCCAGTTGTACAGTATTTGGTAATATGTTTGGAAAAAAATTAAAACACTCAATTTTTTTCTACAGAACTGAACAAATTACTCGTATTATATCAAAAAAGGTTATTCCGAGTAATGTAAAAGTAAATACAGTTGTTAAAGAGAAAAATATGAACATTTATAACGCGGGAAATTTTTTTACAATTAAAAAAAAAAAATCTCATTTTTTTTCGGAGGGGGCCGTCTTGCCCCCAAAAAAATTAAAAAAAATTCAGGAGCTTCACCAAAATTTTGGTGAATTGAGTTAAAGTTGGACGAGAGTAAATCGACTTGATGGTTAAAAGCCACAAAGAATAATAATCGGCTTAGGTGGGCCGTCTTGCCCCGGTCTCCCCTATATATACACGTCCGGGCGCGCCCTCGGAGTCGAGAGGGGAAATTTCGCGTGAAACGCCGATCGCGTCGAGCTTTTTCCAATAATCGGATGCGCGTTTGGACGAGTCGATGGTTTTTTCTGTTGCGGACGAACGAGTTATTCGACGACGACAGACGACGACAGTCGAGTTTGCAGCTTTGGCGAACGAAGAACGGTCACAGTAGCCAACGATCGCGATGCGGATACGCGAATGCGCTGAATCCGTCCCCGAGGAAGCCTGAATAAGGAAAAGATTACGAATCGCCTCGAGGAGAGGGAACTACCTCGTTGGAATAACGACTTTACCGATACTCAGAAACTGCTCGGCGCAGCTCGCTCTCCGTCCTCTTCACATCGTCGCTTGTACACCACTTGTCACCACTCTTTGATGGCGCGAATGCTTTTCCGCGCACAACTAACAGCCTTGCTTCCGTCTAGACTGGTAGACCGGAGGACAATCGAATTAATGGGGATTTTAATTAGGGCTACGTGACGCCTACGACGACACTTTAACGTCCCCTGCGCGTATTTTCGCATTCAGCTTCCGAGAATCCTAGTTACACGCTGACAAAATTTGTTAACGACTTTTTTTTTACACAAAATTAGTGTTATGCGTGTGTAGTGACAAAGTAACACGGTTCCGAGTTGAGGGGGCAAATAGGCACAGGACGGCGTATTTTAAGTGATTTTCCGGAATTCGTCGAAACACGCGAGGAATATAAATATGATTTATTCATATCGTGGGATTATTTTTACATATATTCAGAAATTCTCGAACATTCTCCTCGAAAAATAATTGAGAATAATGCGCTGCCGCGCATTGTAACTCGCCATCCGATTGGGCAGTTTGTGCACATCTTCGAGGTCCCAACTTTCATATGAAATGAATTTTTACAATAAATGCACCGTTTTCACAAGTATCTCTTCTATTTGAACCTCAGGCCCGAAAAATAATCGAAAATTAAGATTTTTTTGCGAACTGTGAAAATTTAGTAGGATTCTTTACCATTTTTTCGTACTTTTTGTGGAATAAAAAATAGTTCAAATAAGGATATTGTTTAGGATTGAGGTTCAAATAGAGCATATTTATAGACAGAAGCTATGTACCGAGTTTGAGAACGATTCATCAAAAATTGTAGGAGCTAAAGTGTACGCAAATTGGTTTAGAGAAAAACGCGTTTGAAAATAAAAGTGGCAGTGAAGGTAAATTTGACGCAGTAATAAATCTATTTAAACAACCTAGTAGTTAATCAACTATATAATCAATTCGAGGTTAAATCCCGAAACTCGTATCCCCTGAACCTTCTCGAGGAATATAAAAAAAAAGTTGCTCCAGTCGATCGGCGATGGTAGTTGTGCACGCCTGTACGATTTGAGCTTAATTCGGCCTACACCTACATGTTTCCCCCCAAGCGAATGTCAGAGTAACATTTGAAAAGTGTTACAGAGTAACATTTGGAAAGTGTCAAATAACATTGTTCGGTGTTAAAAAATGGACTGTGAGAACAACACTGACGATCGTGTTAAATCCACAGACTAATTGTTAAACACTCTACACAAACATGTGTGCACTTTACACAATAACGGAAATTTTTTTACTGCGTACGATCAGTTACAAACTACGTAAAAAACCGGATCGATTATCGTTACAACTAGAGCTACAACTTTTGCGCCTGTACGAACTACCCGAACTAACCGGACTCGACGAATTCGACACTTCAAACTTCGCTATCCGGACTTTTCGGATAGTTCGACTACTCGGATACCTGATTATCCGAGCTGCCCGGACTACCCGGACGATGCGGATATTTCGACTAACTCGAAGGAATTGTACACGATATTTTGGTGTGATCGACAATTGTTTTTTCTTTTCTATGCACGAGCCGCAAAAGGTCAATAAAACCGAAATGCCACTAGGTTAAAAAAAAAGTACAACCCTTGCTTCTTAGGTCCTGTTGACTTTAAATTTGGAACGAAGCGCGATTATTAGTTAACACACTTGTCGCGGTCTGTACTTATTGAAACACATTTTGAACAATTGATAAAAAATGTATAAAATAAAATTAAACCTTTAACAATTTATTTTCTGATATTCGTGAGTGCTCTGATTTGAGATAAAAAAATAGACTGATCAGCGTATTGTAACGCACGAAAATCAGATATTTTTTGACCCGTCACACGGAGATGAGCGCTTAATATACGGCCACAAGGATCGCACATCTGTGAAAAATGTCAAATCAATCGTCAGCCTAGTTGTCCGTGGTCCTGTTGTCCTGAACAATTATTGAAGTCTTACTCGAATACTCGGGCAACGTCGCAAAAAACATACGATATCGAAACACCTTGTTAAAAAGTTTATGGTCGAATGAAAATAAACTGCGTGCGACCCAGCGTTTACCCAGTCGAGTACTGACCACAGCGAGTGCGGCTTAACTTTGTAACCGCCAAGGCCGCACAAAAGCTGCGCGTCCACTTCTGTCGGTTGTGTCTTGATTTTACATAACCTGTATCATTAATTTGTGTTCTATCGTGGCGAATAACCGCTATCGTGCTCGTTCAACATACGGCGATTAGACGAAGAAACGTGGTACGTAGGGAGCTTTCCATAGCAACGACACAAAATGACACAACCGGACACATTTGCGGAGCATGGTTGGCCACTGTATCAGGTGAACTGCATGAGCAGTGGTTCTACATGATCTATCGGTGAACAGAAACGTCTGCGATGGAAAAATCAGAAGAGATTGTGCAGTTTTAGAGCCGCAGGGTTGCATGGATTCGAAAGCCACAAACAAATTTTTTTTACATATTTTTTTTCACATTATGAATACATTATTCCATTCAAAATGTTCGGTTTATTGACGAGTCACATTTCTATGGTATATTCAAAAAAAATTCATCTAAAAGTTTTGAAAATTCAGCCCTTACGACCAGATTTTTGGAGACCCCTAAAAAAAAGTGTCCTCGCGATGGACACGATTACGCGTGATAGATTTATCCCAAGTAAAAAGATCGGATATTTTCTGTAAGTAGATAAGTGCAGCTGATGATTGAACCAAGTATTTAGAAAATAATTGAAATTTGGGTTGTATGCAAAATAATACATGTTTTTGTACGATTAATACTACGTACAGCATTGTAATATTAGTTGTGAAGAAAAATTTAAGAAATCCTTTTCTCAATCGCTAGTCAACGCTGTTTTAAAGAAATGTGCAAAACGTTAGTAATGCATTTGTTTTTTCTAGATGCTCGTCTTGCCATTTTTTGAATTTTCCTGAATCTAATTGTTTCTTTTAAGTCTCACGTAATTTACAATCTCAGCTTTTCATATAAACGTTTTGAAAACGTTATACGGCCACTCCGTACGAGGCAGTAGTCCAGTATGACAACCGAAACTTTCACACGTTTTTATTGTTGTCTCGAAGTAATCAAACACATTTTTTCTAATTCAATTCCGCATGAATTTGTCTATAATTTCGTGTGTCAAATTGGAGTCCTCGAAAAAAAAAACGTGAGTCGTTTCGTGGAAGCACACAGCCTTCCGTGGTCATCTGGAATGACAAATTATAATGATTATTGTTTTGTAGACTTGATTATAATGGACTAAGCTGTAACATGCATATTTGGAAGAAAAAAATTAAATGGCGGCCTTGTGAAAAAAAGGTTTTCCGAATCAAACTTTTCTTCCGATAAATTGTTTGAAAACTTAATTTGGTATTCAAAAATTGAATGTCCTAAAGCTTGCGTTGTTACGAAGGGACTTCACCGCCGTTCCGACGGTCGGATTGATATCGACGGATCGGATAGATCCGACGGAAACGGCGGATCTGGTAGATCCGGGCTCCGACGGGGCGACCAACGGAAAAGACAGCTCCTTTTCTGTCTATCTTGGAAAACGTGGGCAGGCACGTGCACGCCGGTTTCTCGAGCGTACGGGTCTACGCCGGAGACGAGTAGGGTTTTCCGCTAATTTGCGAATTTTGTACGCTACCCGACGAGATCGCAAAGGCAGTCGTCGCCTAACATCCGCCGGGGGAGTCGCGAACATCTAGCGACGTTAGTCTTCTGCCTGATCTTCTCTAACTAACAATCGATACGACTATCTTTCGAGTCCGCGCGAGTAGAGTCGCCGTATGAGCATGTCGTAGGGTCGTGGGATAGGGCCAGTTTCGAATAAACCGTTTGCTTCTCTATCCAATTAAATCGTCCGACGTACAATTGAATCCGTCCTTCCCGAAAACGACTCTAAGAGTCGACGCACTGCTCCTTAATATCCTCGAACTCCAAGATCCAGCCGGTCGGATCGTGACATTCTGGTTCCCGTTCGGGAGCGTGGGTTCGAACGTAACGAAATACTTGGGAAACAACAATAACGGAAAACCCCGTTCGTAACATACATATTTAGCTACGTGCATCTTAAATAACGACTAAAATTTTTAGCCGATTCTGTTGAATATTTTCTCGTCGGTACTTCCCCGAAACAACTCACCTTTCTGTCGAAGACTCCACTTTGACGTGAGAAATTATTAACAGATTAATGTAAAATCAAATAAAAAAAATGTTTTCTACGCTTCAAGGCAGCAATAAAAACATGTGAAATTTTCAAAATGATCGCATTTTATTTTCTGTTTTAAAAAAATTCAGGAAGGAACTTCGAATTTCCGGTCGTCACACCGGTCTACTAGCATGACCGCTGAATAACTGGGAGGATTTCCAAACTATCTCTCTCGCAACTACAGTTTTAATCCAATTGACTCCAAAATTCTGGAGAATATTCTAGACATATTGTAAAAAAAATGGTTAAAAAAAATTCAAAAATTGATATTTTTTTTCGAAACCTCGAGCCATTTTTAACCCTTCAAAACCAAATCTCCCCAATCTAGAATCACCCACGTCCAATAATCAAATGTCAGTTTTTTATATTTTGACTTTTGATGATCATTTCCACCTCGCAATATTTTTTGAAATTTTGCCAAATATTTATCATTGAGCTCAGATTTTTCTTGAGCAGAGAAGTCTGATTTTTTGGAAATTTCGAGCGGAAGAATTGTTCTTTTTTTGGTTTGCGGAAAAAAAATAGTTGTGCTTTTTTCACTTCCAATTTTCGCGTCAATTGTGTCGCAGCTTTTTCGGAGTCAGTTCGAAACTCGTTGTTTGTTTGTCGCAACGAGGTCAAGTCGCCATGGAAGATTTTGCTCGGGCCGCGGGCATCGATCTTCGTTGTTTGACCAGCTCGACTGCGTCAGAGTCGTTTCCCAAGGGAGGAGATATCGTGATCGCCTGTCCTAAAACTTTCAGGGAAGCAAATCCGAACGTCACGCTCGGCCCGCGGTGACCTTTCGTCGTTTCGAGGTCCGTTGAGCTTCCATCAGATTCCATTATGAAATGGGAAGCAAAATTGTATGCGTCAGCTAGTTCGATTCGTTGGATCCGACAAGAAGTTGAAAATCCAAAAATTTCACCCGAAACTTTGCTTCTCCTCGTTCGTCATCATTTTGCGTTGCTTGACACGCAAACTCGAATGACCTTGAAACGCGAAATTTCCAGAGTCCAATGGACGACGAAATGGACGAGACGCGTAAATAATACACGAACCTCCGCGCCAGTTCGAGTACACGAGACCAGGAAAAGGTCAAGGTCTCGCGTGGTTACGGAGGTTCGTACGACAAATGACACACGCATGCGGCAGTATTGCGGTACGAGCTCCTTTAATATACGCCCTTGGCAATTATTTCGAGGCATTTCCGTGCGCCATACAAATTACGCGAATCCCACATCCAGTCGGCGAACATTCAAGCTCCAGTCTGCGACGAATGCATGCGAACGATTCGTTCCTCGACCGCGAAAGCTCGCATTCCGAGAGTGAGGTGGGAGAGACCGGGGCCCGAGGGTCCTCTTAAGGGGATATTCTGGCCTAGAGCGCTACTTTTTGGGGATTTTTCAAACTAGGATGAAAAAAAATTAAAAACATTTTTAGTATCCATTTTTTATACAATATCTATTGATTTTCAAAGTATATAAATTTTTTTTTTTTAAATAGTCAAAAATTCATCCAGTGACAGGCCGGTGAAGTGGGGGTTGCCAGTCAAACGGTGCTCCCTGGTTGACATGATTCCAACCCTTGTAGTGATCTAAATCGAACAAACAAACAAAATTCTTAATAAGTAAAGATGTCGCTATATCTTGGACTATGGTCGAAAAAAAAAGAAAATTCACAAAATGGCGTTCACGTGAAAAAAAAAATTTCTTTACCCCTGTTTTTCGACCTTTACGAATTTTCTAAAAATACTTCAAACTAAAATTTTTCAAAATCCATAGTCCAAGTGATAAAGAGATGTATAAAAAAGATTTTCACAAAATTTTAAAGGAATCGGTCAGATAGAACTTGAGATATCGTGTCAACCACCTCAACAAAAGGAGTTTTGAGAAAAACGCGTTTGAAGTTTGAGAAAGATTTTCAGTAGAATAACTCAGATAATAATATTTAATACTCACTTTGGATTAATCGGCGATCCCATATCCATACATTCGACCTTCTTCTTTCTCAAAATCGAGATTTTGTGAAGTTCTTTCTTCTAAACGAGCTGTTCTACCTGCTTTTGAAGCAGCAGAAGCTCGTAGTTCAGAGCGATTAATCCTCAGCTCGTTACGTCTAACAGCAAATGTGTGAGCTTCAGTACCAACGATGATGCCCATGAGTGCCATTATATTTAAAATCTTTAAAAAGCCTTCATTAAAAATAGCAACGGCTAAATAATTTGCAATTTCTATAGTTTGGGTTCCAGCGTGAATATAATTTGGAGCAAAAGTCCACATCAATGAATCGAGGGATTCATTATTATTTTGTGTTTCGGATCCTAAACATCGTTCTAATAAATCATCAGATGATAAGCTGGTATAAATGGGCTCGAGTCGGATACAAAAGAATTTCTAGAAAACATCTGCCGTTCATCGTGTGATCACTCCGCTCGGCCGGTTTAGGGGCTGCGTCACAAAATCCGCTGTATCTCCCAAAATAATTCGAATTTTGAAAAATCCTTTCAAGAGCCTATTTTTGAAAGTCTAAGCTTTGAAAATATGCAAAAAAATTGATTTTTCCAATTTTCTAGACCAGAATACCCCCTTAAGGGGAGATCGATTCTTTCTGTCGTTGCATATTGCGGCAGCTCAGAGCTATACGAATATATCCTCGGAAGAAATTTTCAAAGTTTCACTTACTCGCCAAGTTCTAGCTATTTTAGTGGCGCGGTAACTGTACCAGTTTCAATTTTGCTCGAATCTCCAAACGCAATCCTCTGAAAACTACATTATTTACACGGTTGAGATAATATCTCAAGCTCTGACGAACTAATTCGCTTGAAATTTGATATGGATCTTCTCTACACAACTGTGTTGTTTCTACCAGATTCGTTTCCAAATTTGTTTTTTCAATTATTTTTGAACAATTCAAAACTGCGAACAAAAAGGCAAAAAGTGACTTTTTGTGTCAAAAGGTCGCCATTTTGCAATTTCTTTTTTGCAATTCTCCTGAGGTATACAGTCTCTACAGAGGCTGTAACGACATCCTCGATAATTAGGAATCTTTCTTTTAGCTGACTTTGCATTCTCCAGTTTTATAAAAATAAAAAAGTTGACAACTATGAGCATAATGTGTTTATAGTTGTTTTTCAGTGGAACCAAAAAAATACCTATATTTCTCAAAACATTGGAAGCATTCCATTCGATTCTTTTTACGAAATACTTTATTTTTTTCCGAAATCGATTTTAAGCTTGAATTTATAATCAGATTGGAAAAAAGAAATTTCAACAAGTTTTTTCAGGTCTCTCCTATCTACCGGCGGTATTTATCCAGATAAAGCTTTGCGCATCATTGTTCTCACCCAAATCTTGCTGACGGTTGCACAACATCGAAATAACGATATCGATGCACCTAAATTTTCCTTTCAGCCAAAATATTCCAACCAAAGTGCACAAAAGTACAAAATTCCAACGAAATTTATTATTCACATTTAACAAAGGAAGAAAAATACGGTTACATTTTTTACACGTAACAATCCGACTTTGACGTAGTTATTTGAGTTCCCAAAAATTTTTTTGAGTTGCAAAGAAAATATGAGACAATTTAATGCAGATTTGTAGAGCAAAACGTGGTATCGTAAGAAATTAGAAAGAAACAATGTCGATAAATTAAAAACAGAGACAAAATTATATTCGCACCTTCGGCTCAAATTTTATGCCATTTCAAAGAGACTGAAAAAAAAAAATGAATGGCAATCCGATCGAAATTGACGCATCGCTGGATTTTCTTCCATTTTTGCCCACGGTCCGAGAAATCAGGTCTCGCAGATGATGCGAGAGGACCTGAAAGAGATTGCATGAAAAAATACCAGGAAGGATTCGTTTCTTTGGAAGAATTTCGAATTTGGACGCTCGAAGGCTAGACTTTTGAGTTCCGCTTCAAAACGGGGAGAGAGATGCGGCGAATAGCGAATGATCGGAGAGCGAATCTTTCAATCTGATTTCTCGGCTCTGATGTTTCAGGTACGAAATAAGAACTAATCCCTCTTACTTATCTACACCGTCGCCCAAAGAAATGTACTCGTCGCCTGTGACCTGCCGAAAAAATACGAGTCATTGGATGGGCGATGTTCTGTCCATCGAAACCGGAGGGTCATGTCCCGTCACTCACTATTATTACTCTGGATTCATCGCCATTCAGATGCTTATGGACGTAACGAAAATTAGGGTGAGTCGTACGTTCGTCAAATTACGCAAATTAAGTAAACGCAAAGTTGCTTTCTCATCCATTCTATCGGCTTAAAACAATCACCTGCCAAGCGATAATTATCGTTAATAACAACAACAGCAACAACAACCACAACAACAGCAACGACAATAATAATAATAATAATAATAATAATAATAATAATAATAATAATAATAATAATAATAATAATAATAATAATAATAATAATAACAACAACAACAACAACAACAACAACAACAACAACAACAACAACAACAACAACAACAACAACAACAACAACAACAACAACAACAACAACAACAACAACAACAACAACAACAACAACAACAATAATAATAATAATAATAATAATAATAATAATAATAATAATAATAATAATAATAATAATAACAACAATAATGCATTATAATCGTCGTTGTCACCACCATCGTCATTATTATTTTATTTATTGTCAGTATCGTTCTTGTTAATATTTCACAATTATTAGCGATAATTATCATTTACTCGTATCGATGATGATAATAATTATAAATAAAATGGAAACGTGATATTATTCGTGATATTATTATTCCCCTTTCGTTAAAAAATGTTGGGAATGTTCGGGAAAAACTTGCATGTTTTCGAAATTACAGCTCAAAAGTGGAAGAAGCGACATCGCGGTGCCTGGAATAAAATTGGAGATGTTTCCAAAAGACGCGTATACCGCAAGTGAGTTCGATGCATTGATTCGAACTATTTTTAAACGCAGTTCGTTGCGAATCAATAAGTTCATTCTTTGTTCCAGATTGGTTTCTTTATTTTCGAGTGGTCATCCCGCTTTACATGGTACTGGCTTTATCACAGTTCATCACGTACCTGCTGATATTGATCGTTGGTGAGAAGGAAAATAAAATTAAAGAGGGAATGAAAATCATGGGCCTGAAAGATTCGGTATTTTGGTAAGTTTCCGCATCGTATTTTTCACGATGGAACCGGTTATTTTGAAAGTGACCCGGGTCCATTCTATTATTATAATAATTATTAATAACGACCGAATTATTATTACCAATAACGATTAAAATGTATTAATATTGAATTATTATCCAAATAATTCATTGATAGTATAATAATAATATTGGAAGTTGATAATTATTAATAATGCCTAAATGTAGTGACGACGATAATCTTAATTAATTAGTATTAAACAAGTTATTTCCCCCGACATTATTATAATAATATCAAAAAGCACCAGAAACGCGATGAAAAAATTAATTCTCATTGCGAATTAAATCAACCAAGAGGATTTCGTATTTTCTGGAGGACGCAATTTCTGAAAGGGTAAAGAATTCTGAAGGAGGAATAATAAATTGGTGAAAAATATGCTGGATGCGTTTTTGGGAGATAAACCGTGCCAAATTTTTTGTAAGATATCGATGAATTTTAAAAAAAATTATTTTATACCACTGAAGAGTTTATAAAGGTGCAATAAATACAGTAAACGCTACAAAGATAAACGAAATTACCTGTATGCAGGACTGATACGAAAGAAAGACTTAAAAACTAAATATTTAAGAATTAATACATAAAATTTATGCTGCTTCTACAGATTTCTACGTGAAAAGTATTTTTGGTAGTAAATATCATTCATAACATGGAACAATATAAAAAAAGGACCCCGCACATTTCTTATGGAAATTGGGTCCCGGTGGAATTGGCTCAAACTTGCTGCACACATATTTCGAGTCATCCTGATCAAAAGTCATCGTTGCACTAAGGTTCAAAAATCCATCGTTTCTGAACTATTGAGGATCCATTACGCAGGAATCGATTGAAAACTGAATCCCATCTCATTGTCAAAGTCGCTCTTATTTGTTGAGTGTGTAGGGACGGATTCTGAAGTTCTTTTTATTCATTGCCTAGATGTTGGGGGAAGGGAAAATAAAACAGAGGAGGAGAAGGGAAGGGGTAGAAGAGTGGGTTAATTTCGAGATTATCGTAGTTTGTGTGTATTGGACGTGTCAACGCTAATGCTAACGGTACACCGACACACACGTATACACAAATCCACATTTATAACCGTGTGATTTTTCTTCCAATATTTTTTTTTCGGTCTCCACCTGAAATTTCGTTGGATGTGTCGCAAAAAATCGCCCAAAAGATACAGCCCTCAATATTCATCTTAAGTACTTTCTCTAAGCGTGAAAAGATTTTCTATTTGAAATACACGTAAATCAAGATTTTTTTATATTCCTATATCTCAGCCGCATGTTGTGCTATCGCATCGAACTCGGTCTCGAATTACTCCAAATTAAACGATCTACAAACGTGCTATCGAGAAAGATCGATCTTCCAAAATGTATATCTAAAATCTTCCAAAATAAAAAATTCGACTGGTACCACCGAATTGTCGACCGTTCTATGATAATATCATTTCGTAAGGAAATTGATACATCATTCGTATGATCTTCGTACGTAAATGAATAGGTATACAGTTCATGAAAAATGCTTCGTGTCACTCGTGCACCCAAAATTCGAGTGTCATATCAATGAAAAATTTATCCCGGTCGAGATGTCACGTTCTTCTGGCACAATCTGAGGTGTCGCGTCCTTCTGGCAGAATTTCAGATGTCACTTTCCTCTGGCACAATCTGAGATATCGCGGTATTTTTGCACAATTTGAAATGTCACGTTCTTCCATACCGCCATATAATGCACAATATACTCAATACGCCTCCTACGTACACGCTCACAGGCCTACGCACACACGCGCCTAGAAATGCACGCAACGCCCGCATACGCACAAGCCACGGTATACTCCAAATCAACCCTTTTCCCTTCATCCGCCCGGTTTCGGCGTAATGGATTTTCGATAACTCAGAAACGATGGATTTTTGGACCTTGGTGCAACGATAACAATTCCACCGGTATACAATTTCCATAAGAAATGTACGGGTCGTTTAATAAATTCAACGAAATATGCTTAAAAATTTGTAATATGTATTTATAGCATTTACAATCGATCTTAATAATTAGACGAAACGCATTTCTCCAGTTTTATACCTATTACTCAAAGATTTCAACTCAATCCTCGATTTGTTAAAAGTACTAATCTCTTTCGTATAAATACTTTCATCGCTCAATTTTTTTTCACTGTTCTCCGTTTTACTAATACATACTTTTATTTCTAGTAAGACAATTTGAATTTATAAAAGTCTCGCACGGTTTCTCGTCGTCATATCTCGCAGACATTCGAAATCCCATATTAAAACCAGAGCCACTCTATCAAATATTCATAGAACCGCACAGATAAATGTGCAAACGTTGAATGTTGTCACCGAGACACATAAACTTTCTCCTAAAATTACTCGGATAACGATTTATTCGCATTATAATGCATCGAATCGAATCAGTTATTTCAAAAATCGCAAAAGTCACGCAATCAGAATTTTTCAGTAACCGAGAAAAAATTCTTAACGCTGAATATAGTTTTTAAATCTTGAGCGGTTGATAAATAATAAAATAATTAATAAAATGATGTTTTATTTATCATCAAATTTGGTAATAATTTACAAATTGAAAATAAAAAAAATTGGAAGTGAAAAATAAAATAAGGTGTTTCGAACATGGAAATGATAAAATAACGTTAACGTTGGTTCTTTTATTTCAGGATATCGTGGTTCATAATTTACGCTGTTTTCGTCCTGCTTCTCTCCGCAGTGGCAGTCGTACTGTTGTTCACTCTCCAAATGTTCCAGCACACGCATTTCCTCCCGATATTTCTCTTAGTCGTCCTTTACAGTTTTTCCGTCATAATGTTCGGATTCATGATCACGCCATTCTTCGACAAATCACGGGTGAGCCGCTGTCACGAGCGAAACCATGGAACCAGGTCGTTAACGCTCTCGTTTCTCTTTTAGACGGCTGGCGTTTTGGGAAACTTCGCGGTCACGATCCTCAGTCTGATGTACTTTATCCAAGTTTTCGTCGACGACTCGAGTTCCATCGCATTTTGGATAGTCTCGCTGATCAGCCCGTCCGGCGTGGCTTTGGCGATGGACAAAGCTCTGGTTTTGGATCTTCGGGGCGAGGGCGTCAACTTCGATAATTTATGGTCCGGTCCAGGAATGCCGTTCGGAGGAAGCTTGATCATGATGACGCTCGACATATTTCTCTACGGATGTCTCGCCTACTATCTCGATTCCGTTGTCCCGAGTGAGTGAAAAACACCGTATTTCCTCACCCTCGCTATGCCACATTCGTATTTTCTAATGACACACGAATTTTCCAGTAGACAATCGCTAGTAAGGATAATTATAAATCGACAATTATTATTATTATGATTTAATTGTTATTTTATATATTCAATAATTACTATTGTTAATTAGTAATTATTAATCAGCTATTTATCATACTAATCTTCGAACTCAAATCTAACAGCATATCACAGCTGATCGATTGCTCGGGAGGTTGAGGCGTTGAACGTGAAATATAAAAACTTTCTTGCAGAAAATTATTTCTATACATTAATTAGTTTGGAATTTATTGAATAAAAAATTGACAACGTTTAGGAAGCAAATTGACAATACGCGTAGTCTCGCGAAGAACACGTAAAATTTGTAGAAAAATGGAACATTATTTGTTACAACGAGTGAAAACGAAATGTCATCTATACGAAATTTAACTATGTTGAACATAGGAAATCTCGCGATGTTTTTCAAAGGATGTCAAATCTTATCACGAAGCTTTAGCTTGATGAAAAGTAACAATTATTAGAGGCACTTACGAATGATTTACCTTTTATGATTTTTAATGAATGACATATTTTCAACTCTGACGATTAATTATTTTCCCATTTTTTTATTCTTTCACATCATTTGCATTGATAATTTTTGAAAAATGATAAAATATAACAAGCCCTTATAGTTCGTCTTTTTTCTGCTCCAAGTATGGATCAAACGGTTTCACGACTAAATATCACAGCGACGGAATATCACACCAAAATATCTCGCAATAATATATTCTCGCGACAAAATATCCCAAGACAGAAATATTGCACGACAATATATCCCCTGCGACAAAATATCCCGAGACATAAATGTCCCGAATGAAATCTTCCAAAATCCAGACTTTGAAAATGCCATACCCTACTGCTAATGTTTGAAAATATCAAACCCAACCACCAGAGTTTGAAAGGGCGCAGCCCGTTTGCTCTAACGTTAATTCCTCTTTCCCCGAGAGCAGTCCGACTTCTCTCAAAATTCCAGAGCCGTCCCACATACCCATGACTCGACTCCTCTCAAAATTCCAGTGCCATCCCAAACACCCATGACCCGAATCCTCTCAAAACTTCGGAGTCGTCCCAAACCTGATCGTCGAAACAGCCGGTGCTTGAAAATACCATAACCCATTACCAGTGTATGAAAATACGATAGCCCACCACCAGAGTTTGAAAATAATTCGTAACACTGGACGTTTTTTGGGTCGCTGAACACGAATCCGATGGCAGAATTGTGCTAGCACGTCAGAATTTGCAGTAGCTGAATAATGTGATGACGAAGAGGATTAGGGAGGGAAGGAGGGGGACGAAGAGAGAAAGGGAGAAAGAGTGGTAAGGTGGTAGGTAGGCGGAGAGGATGAGAGGAACAGAGGAAAGATGTAGGTGCGAGAGAGAAAAAGGTGAGTACGGAGAAACGTGGGATGTGTGTAGGACCAAGATTACGCTAGAATTTCGGATTTTTAGCAATTTTTTTGTAATTTACTGTAACCCTGGCGTGCTGGCACAGTTCTGCATTCGGATTCATGTTCAGCGACCCCCAAAAAGATGTAGTACACCTATTACGAGTCCGAGTAGACTGCCAAAACCATTTCGCGGTCCCATCTAATTTGTATCGGGAATGCTCTGAAGTTTCGGGAAGAGTCGTGCCATGGAGGTTTGGGAGGGCTCTGAAATTCTGAGAGGAGTCGGGTCACGGGTGTTTGAGAGGGGAATGACTTGAAAACGCTCATCCGGGTATGGAAATAAAATTGACGAAGACGGGCCACGCACTTTTGAAAATATCACACCCGGCCACGACCGGTGATATGAGAGCAGTCGTGCCATGGAGCTCGGAGACGGCTCCGGTCTCGAGAGGAGTCGGGCCATGGGACTAACCGCTAATCCGGGTATGGCAATAAAATTAGTGGAAACGGGAAACTCCCAGGTAAAGTATACTCGCTGCGCGGATCAATTGCACGGCAGCTCGATTGTCCACAGGTCGATTGTCGTACGGATTAATTGTTGGGCGGATCAATTGTCCGGGGGGCAAATGTCGCGGATCAATTATCCATGGATCAGCAGTCGTGTCACATTCCTGATGGCCTGGGATATTTTGGCAACGGGTGATTTTGTCGCTCGGGATATATTTTAGTGTTGGGATAGTTTTTCACAAAGTTCAATTCGTTCATCCATGATTATTGAATAATATCAAATAAACAATTCGGCAGACGAAAAATAGTATAATAATGAACGTTGCGTCATATTAAGAAATATCGTTAGTTTTGTTTCTATTTTTACTCCATCGATACGGAACATTTCCGAATGACAATACTCCAAACTTCGGGTTGTGAATATGCCACCTCAACATCCTCGTTTAACTACTCGCCAAGTTCCGGAAATTTTGGAAATTACAGGATTACCGGAAAATATTCATTCATATCGTATCGGATTTTATTTGTCAAAAATCGTTACATCCTCATTTTTATCAACCTGTTTTTTTACAGGCGAGTACGGCGTCAAAAAACCACCCTTCTTCTGCATCAGCCCCAGATTTTGGTGTCGAAGGAAAGTCCAATTGGTGAGCTAGAGTGTCAAATTTCTTGCGATCCTTTGACAACAGCTGTACGTTCGTACTTTTCCGAAGGTTCCGTCGTCCAACGGTGAGTCAAACTCCTTCATACCAGGCGAGGAAACGAACCGCGACGTCGAACCCGTCGTCCGTGAGATGAAGGGTCGAGAAGCAATCCGGATAGTGGATCTTTTCAAATCCTACCAAAATTGTCGAACGCCCGAGGTGAAGGCAGTGAATGGGATTAATTTGACTATATACGAAGGTCAAATCACCGCGATACTGGGACACAACGGTGCTGGAAAAACTACCCTGTTCAACATCTTAACCGGACTGACAGCACCGTCTGCTGGAACAGCCTTGATATTCGGCTACGACGTCAGGGATCACAACGACATGCAGATGATCCGAAGTATGACCGGAGTCTGTCCGCAGCACGACATACTCTTCGACTTACTGACGCCCCGCGAGCACTTGGAGTTCTTCGCCGCGGTTAGAGGCATTCCGAGGGCGTTGATCGAGGCCGAGGTGCGTTTTGCACATCGAATTCACACTTTTCTCGCAGCATCGATCGTGACCTTTGGCGTATCGTTTCATTGTTTCGCTCTCTCTCTCTCTCTCTCTCTCTCTTTTCTTCGATCCTTTCAGTCACAGCGGGACACGAGTGTCGTTTTTGAACGAGCAGTTTGCTATCGATTTCGTCGCGGTTTTTTAATCCCTACCTTCCCAGCAAACTGTTTAAAATAGTTATTGGCAGTAACAAATTAGTAGTAAAAAGAGAAGCATTTTCAGAATAACCTGATGGCAGGGCGAAGTAATGGCTAGTATTAAGCCGCGTACTGACTTGAGCATTTTTGCGCGCACGAACGCTTTGGACGCACAAACGTTCGTGCATCCAAATTTTTATGGTTCTCATTCGTACGCACGAAATCTACTCACGAAGCGATCCACTTGCGCGCGGTAACTGTGCGTGGTAACCAGTTGTGCTTATACGAAGCTAATCACGCGATATCGTCGAGAGAAGATATTATAATAGCCAGTGCAGCATACATTGTAATGCATAGAATTATACATAAAAAGAAAAAACAGAAACAATGTAAACGCTGGTGGATGACACAGTTATTCAGAAGTAGAGAAACCTGTAGTGGCCGGAATTTGCTGATGGATTTGAGATTACAAGAGGACAGCGGACACTTCCGCAATTTCGTTCGCATGTCATCGCAGGATTTTGAATTTCTTATTAATGCAATTGGCCCAAAAGTGCAGAAAATCGATACTAGGCTAAGAAAAGCTATTTCCGTGCAAGACAGATTGGCGATAACCTTACGTTTTTTAACAACGGGAGACTCGTACACGAGCCTCCGGTATCTGTTCAAAGTTCCATGTTAGCAGTTTGCGTCGTACTGCTCTCCAAACGCAACGCCGTTCGGACTAACGACGATCGGCGTCCAAAAAAAACGTCCACACTGCGCACGCAAATCCTTTGAACGTTCGTGCGCGCAAAAATGCTCAAGTCAGTACGCGGCTTTACATGAACATCGAAGAATCGCTGTGGCTCAGGGGACGAGCGCGTGGTTCGAATCCCCGCCGAGCAGGTCTGAAATTTTTTAACAGAAAAATTTGCATGTGCTTATTCTGCGATTCTGGTGGGTCGCGGTGCCCTCCTTAAACGGTAGGTGCAGTCGAGCTTGCAAGCTTGGGGGAAGCAGCGGATAGGGAAGCAAGGAGAGTAGAGAATGCAGCTCAATTATAGGGATAAACTAAAGAGAACGTTGTGCTCAAACGAGTAAAAAAAAGCACAACGACACAAAAAGAATGAGAACCCGCAGGGTGCAAGGTCTGGGATTAGCCCAAAATATATATAGGAGCCATCCCACCAAATCCTGTTCGCAAATCCGGCCCTAAGATTTTCAGCTCTTTTTTATGACTTCCTCGCATTATTTAGGTATTAACCAAGAGATTTCTCGAGCATGAATGATCTTGAATTAAGTTGTTAGTACTTTCCGTAATTATTCGACTTTGCTCCGGAATTTTTAAATCTAATTGAACCGTTCGAAAAATGCCTCGAAAAAAAATTAGATATACAGTTTTCCGTCGGAAATTTTCTGAATTTTTTTAAACAGACGATAAATTTTGACTCACTTGTCATTTTTGGCGCGAAATTCGACGAATAAATCTTAAAATGTCAATTTCATCGCGTTCTCCGTCGTTTTTTGGAAATTGATTTTTTTTCGGAAAATTCAGAGAATTTCCGATGAAAGTCATATCTAAACATTTTTTGCTCGTTCCCCTCCAAGTCACAGCAGTTTTTTTTAGATACAATTTTTAGATACAGGAAAATTTTTAGATACAATTTTCATCGGAAATTCTCTGAATTTCTAGGGAAAAAATCCAATTTTCATAAAACGATGAAAAACATGATGGAATTGACATTTCAATTTTTGTTTTTTGATTTTCGCGATAAAAATGACGAGTGAGAAAAAGAATCAGCTGTTTGGAAAAATTCGCAAAATTTCCTGACGAAAACTGTATATTTAATTCTTTTTTGTGGCATTTTTTGAACCGTTCAATTAAATTGTGAAATGTCGGAGCAGAATCGAATAATTACGAAAACGCCTATCAACCTAATTCACAGATCTTTCATACTGGAGAAATCTCTTGGTTGACACCTAAATAATGAAAGGAAGTCACAAAAAAATTGCCAGCAATTTTGAGGCCGGATTTGGGCACAGGATTTGGTGGAATGGCTTATATATACAACTCGTGAGGCTTGGAACCTTTGTGTCCCGGATTTACTCGGGGATTTTTCTAATGGTATCTCCAAACAAAACGAGCATTGTACTAACTTTTGTCTTCAATTGGTTGAAACGCTCAGTTTTTAGGAATTTATGAAATTTTATTTCTGTGACCTTTCGCTGGCGATTTCTGGGCATCGGACGAGGATTTAGGTAAGAACTGACCGTAAAAACTTTTCTTATTTTTTTCACGGAGATCGAGGTGAAAAATATTAATTTCTTCATCAATTGTGCATTTCACGAATTTTTTGCAGAAAAGTGCTATAATAAAAGGTAGAATATTAGCGGTAAACGAAAAGATCATCAATCAGAACTCAACCCGGATAGATATCTCCATTCTCAACTCGGGAATGTTATTTTTTTTTAAGTTTCGAGTGAAAAATGTCATTAAAAAATACCCGTTTGAGATGCCGTACTTTCTGAGGTGTCAAAATGTCGATAAAGCACAACAGTATGACGTATACAAGTTTCACTGAATTTGAAAATGTAGTTTTCAAGATAAACAATTTTTTGTACCAAAAATTCGTGAAATGCGCAATTGATGAAGAAGTTAGTATTTTTATCTTATTCTCCGTGAAAAAACAAATAAAGGGCATTTCTTATCGAAATCCTTATCCAATGCCCAGGAATGGCCAGCGGAAGGTAAAACAAAAGAAATTTCAAAAATTGATAAAAACCGAGCGTTTGAACCAATTGAAGAAAAAAGTCGGCATGATACTCGCGTAGTCTGGAGACACCATCAGAAAAATCCCCGAGTAAATCCGGGACAAGAAGATTCCAAACCTTGCGAGTTGGCATGGAATGCCCCCATACGGAGGTATTCCAGTAATTCAGAATGGCAAATTCCATATGTCCGATCAAAATATTAAATATGGTACGTTTTTCTAAAAATATGCTAATTTCGGGGGTTTCCCGTCGCTGATTTTGAAATTTTCGGGGTCTCATGATTGTCATAATTTTGGAGGCCCTTGGTAGGATTTTTTTTATATCAAGCAGGCTTACCTGTTAGGCTCTTACGCAACGGCAAATATCTTGCATTTTTGGATGCACTTTTATCTATGCATTTTGGTACAAACGGTCGAAAACGCGCAAAATTTCGCGGGGAAGTAGTTTGCCTGATTGTAATGCATTCAAAAATGCAAGATATTCGCAGTTGCATGAGTGCCCAAGAAGTCAGCGTGCGCGATGTAAAAAAAAAATTTCAAAGCCGTCCAAAATTATAACAACGATGAGAGTCCGAGAATCGCGAATAGAGTGCTTTTCTTCGATGGAAATCGAATTGTGCCCGTTGAATTGTGCTGTTCTGCGACTGGGGAATCGAAATACTCTTGTCATTGTTTTCTATCATACCCTATGAGAATCATACTTCATCTGGAATTTCTCAGTTTGCAATATATTCGCATAACGAAATGCCTCGATAAATAAATATTCCTAATTTTTCCAAATTCTTCTCGTTTCCAGGTGAAGAAGACCTTGAAGGACATCGATCTGGTGGAAAAAGCTGACTCGTTCGCGAAATACTTGAGCGGGGGACAGAAACGCAAGTTGTCCGTAGGAATCGCTATCATTGGTGACCCCAAGATAATAATACTCGACGAACCGACCGCCGGGGTGGACCCGTATTCTCGACGACAAATGTGGTCCTTTCTGCAATCGCGAAGACACGGGAAGGTTATCTTACTCACGACGCATTTCATGGACGAAGCTGACATTTTGGCCGATAGAAAGGCCGTCATTAGTAAGGGTAAACTTAGATGCTGCGGCAGCTCGCTCTTCCTCAAGAACAAATTTGGAATCGGGTACCACTTGACGTAAGTTCCCCAATACCAACCGCTCGAACGGGGGCTGCTGATTGCTCGACCGAAAGAAATGCCCAAGATTGTCAATAACGACATCCAACATCTAGAATAATCTTGAAATTGATCTTGAAATTAATCTTTCACAAGAAGAATAATTATTATTTTTAAACGATTATTTTTTCCATAAAATACGTAAACATCGCCAACTAAAAAACAACGCCTCTCATCTGCTGCATTGCTTTGATCTTTTTCTTTCTGTTTTGGGTGAAATTAATAATTAATCTGACGAAAGAAAAGAAAGAGAATCAAACACAATACACCAGATGACAGGGATTGCCACTTTGTTGTTGTTGCGATACCTATTTACTTATTTTATGGTAAACAGTTTTGTTAAGAAATTCAATTCTCAACGAAAAACGTCCACGTCAACTTTTCTGAGACAAAGAATGGGGAAAACATGTGCTTACTGGGGGAACAGCGAAAATTGTCCAGAAAAAACTGGCAATTTTCGTATCAATTTGCCATTGTCTTTGAAACTAGAATATTTACGTTCTAATTGATAATGACTTTTTTTGTAGAGGATCAAATTTCCTAACAAACAATTCACAGAATATAATTATTTTGGGACTCTTAATTTTTTATTGCAATTGGTGAGTCTAAGATGTTGACCGAAAAGCTTCACCCCGTGATACAGTTTTTATTTAACTGGGAAAATTATATTTTCGATATTACAAAATTTATTTCCTGAAGAAAAAAAAAAACGGAAATTCGACCCATTATAATCGATGGTTAGACGTGATAGTTTTGTGCTTGAGACAAGCTCGTTGAAACGGTCGGGTAAAAACGGTGGCAAATAGTTTGTCGAAAGTACACTTTTTCATGGATGAAGGAGTGAAAAATATCGATATTACAGATTGGTATTGGAAGGAAATTCGCGGGAACATGCCATCGGTCGACTCGTCACATCGCACGTTACGAAAGCTGAAAAAGCACGACGACACGGTCGCGAGCTGAGCTTTATTCTGCCCCATAATTCGGTCGAGAATTTTGCTCCGTTGTTCTCGGCGATCGAGCAAGAAATCAAGACGAAAAGTAGCAGGCTAGGGATCAGCAGCTACGGGGTATCGATGACGACGTTGGAGGAGGTTTTCTTACACTTAGAAAGAGACGAAGAAACTGAATGCACGATGGACAATTTATCAAAAAAAATGGTCAGGAATCGCGCATTGAGTAGATCTCTCTCGCTACAGTCAAAGAGCACCTCCTACCAAAGTTTGCAGAACGAAGGTGCGGTCATTCAAGGTGACGGCCAAGTCAAAGGTAAAAATAAAAGGTGTCGCGTCGGCTAGCGAATTCGAACCTGACTTGATCGTCGATTGTTTCAGCGACCGGGGATTTACCGGACGGAGTTCACCGTGACAAACATCCCAAGGTTCTAGGTCTTGGTTTGGATCCGATAAAAACGCGGTCGAATTTCTGTCAGACCCTTAAAGCGATGCTGCGACTACGGTTATTGAGGTTATTCAGAAATATTTACCTATTATACTTCACCGTCGTGGCTCCGTTAGCCTTAGTCGCGCTGGGGCTCTACATCAACAGCAAACAAACTGTAGACATCAAGATGCAATCTCTTGATTTAAATCCAGGTAAGTAACTGAGCAAATCGATCGGCGCGCGAAACTCGCGGTATCCAAACGATCAGCAAAATCTGGACTGAAATGCTCCAGACAAATATTGAACTATAATTAAAATATTGAGACAAAATTCGATAGCAACAAACAAACTAAAAAGTGTGAAATACTTTTTAAGTGTAAAGATCTTTATATTCCACTGTAAGAAAGCGCAGGAGCCTTTTTTTACTATAATTTATAATGACCCGACCAACGAACTATCTACAACGCTTGACGCGAAGCACCCCAAGCTTTTTTACAATGATTCATAAACTCTTTATATTTAAAAATTATTTTCTATTTTTTGGTTTGGATTCCTATCAAAGCGTGTTTTTTTTTTTAGTTTGTTCGACCTATAATTTATTTTCTTATTCTTTAGTTTTCCAACATTTTCAAATTTTTATTTTCTAGTAAATTTTCTTTCTTCGTAAATTGTTGTATTGTCATAGGTTTTTGATACGCGTGCAAATGCCCAAGTTAATCGGACGTCTCCATACATAGCTACAGGTGGCGCTAATAAAAACGTGCCAAAAACAATTATTTACGAATGTTCCATTAAATAATAAGCGAAATTGTTTGAAAAATAAAACTCCATCGTCATTGAATATCACGCTTGTCAAATGATATAAATAGTTGAGAAATTTGTGAATACTTATATTGTTTATGAATAAATAATATTTACATTATTTATCTATAAATAATATAAAATGGTCTGTAAATATGCAGTATAAATATTCAGACACGTGTATATTTATAATATATACATTTACAAGACGATGTAAACGAAAATTGGTATTTCTAAAGGTACGCAGAAAATACGAAGTTGAAGAGGGTTAAATCTCCGTTTATTTATCAAGTTAGGCATTATAAATAATTATAAATAATTTTCATACGAATTTTTCGAATCGTTTCATTTTTACTCGCGATCTATTCTCAGAAGACAACCGAGCAAAATCAAATTCTGCGGACACGTCTGGGAAATACATTTTTTTATAAACACGCGTTACCGATCTGTTTATGTTTGCAATAGTGCTCTTAAACGTAATCTAAAACTATGTACGGAAATAATACATCACGTCATATTTGATAGTATATCTGAATGGAGTGTGATTACTAGAATGAAATTCAACATTTTAATTCTTTCCGACTATTTTATTCAAGTAAAAACATTCTGTTGGAATAAACATCATTTTTATTTTCATATTGAATATTTTAGAAACCGTGAAAAAAACAAACAAATTGCGATGTGATATGTCAAAATTTGGAAGCTTATATTTGGAACGAGCAAGTTAAAATCCGTATGTTCCATGCGAGAGTGTTGGAAAAAGAATTATTTTATCGCGAACCTGTGTAGCGATTGATCTGCATTGAAGATGTTTTATTGAGATAAACGAGTCCTTAGAAAACGTTATCTGAAATGAACAATTTTTGGGATCCTGTAAAATATTATTTACTTATATTTGTCCCAAAATAATGAAGCTCAGTATCTTAACAACGCAGGATTATTATTTTTCACGGTGAAAAGATGCACCGAGAATTGAGGATAATAATAATTATTATTATTATCAATTATAATTATTGACAATAACTATAAGTTATGCATAATTATAATTACGAATTATTCATCTTTGTTGAACTTGATTTTTGGCAAGGTTATTTTTCGAAAATCTGCCGAATGAAAATCCTTCAGAATTGAGTCTGGCAATTTTTGTGACTTCGCGAGAAAAATACTCGTCGAGTCGGGAGGTGAAAAAATTGTACGAGCTTTTGTTTCACAGAGACTTACGGTGAAAAGACGAGAATTCTTTACACGAATAACACGGACGAAGATATTTCGCCTCTGATGAATTACATCACGAGTTACATCGAATCGGCCGAAGAATACGACGGAAGCTTTCCTGATCTCCTTCGCATTTCGCCCCACATGGCTGTTTTCAACATCAACGATTATGACCTGGCGAACTTGAAATTGACCATGATGTACAACGACACGATGCAACATTCTCTCCCAATTTTGATCAACGTCATATCAAATGCGATGTACAGGTAAAAAAATAAATCATTAAAAAAACGAACTACGTTAAGAAATACTAACTAATTGTAAGCAGCGGAAAAACAAGCTCCATCAAATATCTTTCATATCTATCTATGGGAATTTACAATTGCAATATGTAAATAATTCATCGTGCAATGTTATTTGTTTGGATCTTAAACAATTAATGAATAAAATAAATACTATGATTTAAATATAACTTGAATGTGAGAACAAATGTGTATTGTACGGGACAAGCAAAGAAACAAAACATATTTGTTTGTATTCCAAACGGTTTCACTCAAAGATCAACAATTGAACGATTACCTACCTTGTACCCGCCTGCAATACCTTTTCTAACGTTCAAGTCACATTTATATTATTGCATATATTTTAGTCGATATTTGCGTGAGATTCAAACAAATACTATTGCAGGATGAATTATTTATATATTGCAATTGCAAAGGACCCCGCACATTGTTTATGGATAAGTGGTTTCGGTTAATTTGGCTGAATTTCACATACGTTACGTGTCTCGGCGTCCTGGACAAATGTCTCGATGGGCACAAAGTTCCAACCCAAACGGGCTCCAAGATAAGGACTTCTGAAGTCAGTATCATGGGATAGGTTTAATTGAATTTATCACGAAAACTATTTGCTCTACGGTTTGGGCTTACGGAATCTTTTTTGTAGAAAACTAAATTTTCTACAAAAAAACGAGCACAATCTTGCTGTAAAGTTGATGGTTCACGAGGAAAAACGAAAAAACCATGGAAAACCATGGAAAACCACGAGAAAACAGGATGCCAAGACACGTAACATATGTGAAATTCAGCCAAATTAACCGAAACCACTTTTCCATAAGGACTGTGCGGGGTCCTTTCTATTTATAGATATTAGAGATTTGTTATGGCGCTAGTTTGTTTCGCTTTTTAGTTAGTATTTCTTAACGTAAACGGGTTTTTTGTTTTTTAACAGTGTATTTTGTTCCACGCTTCTTAGTTCTTAAAAGTTTTAATTTTTTTTAATCACCCCTCTATTTTTTTCGCGAACGCCATATTGAAATAATATACCTTACGTCACTCTTACAACCGAGACAAATTTAATGACACCTCATAGGTAGAAATCCGTCCAACGGTTTAAGCTATAAGGCATGCCAAAGAATTAGACGTCCATACATACGTATACGGGGCATTCCACGTCTAAACGAACTCATTTGACTCAAACCCTTTGGATAGGGCTGAAACCTGTTTTTATCATTCTTATCCCATTGAAAACGTCTCGGAGTATTTTTTAAGCAATTGTTACCCAGCCCAAAAAAGTGGCTTTTTCTTCAAATATCCGTAACTTTTTCAAAAATTGACTTATCGGGCCAGTTTTTTTCTTCAAATTTTGGTTTTTGAATGTACTTTTTGGAAAAAAATATTAAAAAATATTTGAAGTCGAATTCTCTGAGGATTTTCCCTTTTTTATTTTAGGAACAGCCTCAAATTTTCCAAATCCCGGTATTTTTGCTTATCTTTCTATTTTTTTCTTCGAAAGTTTCTTTCATTCCGAACTCGATCCCGCAATTCTCCTCATGTGCCGACGTTTTTTTTTCATTTTTTTTCATAATTACCATTTTTTTATCTGTTCCCCCCTTAATTTTTTTTTCATGCTAGAGTAAACTTGAATAGATATAGTTTCTTCCAAAAAACACGAAGCTCCTCAGAGAATTTGGTTTCAAATATTTTTTTCCAAAAAGTGCATTCGAAAAAACAAATGACTGTTTGAGAAAAAAAGCCACTTTTTTCGATCGGGCGAAAAAACTTGAGAAAATTCTCGTCGAAGTTTTCAATGGGATAAAAAATGTAAAAAAAAAGTTTCAGCCAAATCGAAAGGGGTCGGGGTCAAAAGCGGTCGATTTCGCGTGGAATGAGCCGTATGCTCCTTCGGCAGCCGGGTAAAAAAAGAAACGGACAAAAAAGCTCTCTCTGTGGAAGACAATTGTACAATTGTTGTGTCTCTCCTCGAAGGTTACTCGCCGATGAGACCAATCCTCGACCCATGGAGGTTAAAACGCATCCGTTCCAGCAGACTTCGCAGCCTCAGGAGTTCAATGTGGGAATCGGAAGCTCAGCCGTCTTCATCGGAATGATCTTCGTACTCGTTCCCCTGACTTTAGCCGTAGACATCGTCTACGACAGAGAGGTAACTGCCAAATATCATTCCACTTGAAATCTAAAGCCTACATTTCCACAGAAAACGCTTCGTTCCAGATCAAAGCAAAGAACCAACTCAGAGTAAACGGATTGTCGTTCTCGATGTACTTCTTGACGTACTTCATGGTCTTGGCTGGCCTAATGGCCTTCATCAGTCTCTGCATTCTCGGCATCATCTTCATCTTTGACGTACCCTCGCTTCAAGAGCCTCCAGCACTCATCACGCTCGCAGTTTTGCTAATGCTCTATTGTCCCTCGTCGATACTGTTCTCGGCATGTCTCAGCTACATCTTCGACAAGATGGACTCCGCGCAAAGTATTTTGCCGAATATAGTCACCATCGTTGGTATGGTACCGTTCTTCCTGGTCATGGGACTCGACATGCTTGGCCTCGGTAAACTATTCAAGCTTCGTTTAACGTCGAACTCACGAGAACGAGCCGATTTATCAATTTCGCCGTTTCTTCAAGGTGGGACTGCTGCCTTTGCCTTGCACGTCGTTCTATCGCTACTAAACACTATGTACGTACCGTACGCGGCTGTTTATTACGTCGACCGTGTTCATCTGATGTGCTCCATAAACGCGGCATGCCATCACTTAACCATGTCGGATTATCTCACTACGGAGATCATATTAATGGCCGTTGGCGTCGTTTTACACATACCGATATGGTTCCTCGTTCTCATACTGTTGGACATCAAGAAATCTGGCGGTAATATCGGTGACGTTTTTAAGTACTTCTTGGTAAGTTTCCTACAACGATGTCGAGCCATTTTTTTATCCCACCTTCATTGCATCTTCATTGCACAATATGATTCATAATTTCCTCAAGAATCCCATCTCAAACGTTGGTAGCTTTTGGTTCCTGTAGAAAACAACTATTTTTTTTACTTTCTTCAAAACGACTTGTTTTTGTTTAAAAACGCCTTCTTTTCTTTCTCTGTATCAAGTGTTCTTGCTTCTCTCTCTTAAAAGGGACGTCAATTGGTCCTCCGGTGATCACGAATTATTTTTCTAGTTACGTTTAATCGTTGATCATTTCTCGCGATTTTACGGTTCAAAGTACGTAGCGTAGATGAGAACATGTTACGCGAATCATTCGTAACATCGGTGTACGATCAGAAGTGATGATGGATGAGAAATGGAAATATTTGTTGATCAGCGCAACGGGGGATCGATAGGTGAGGAAATAATGGAGAACACCGACGTTGGAGAACACGAGGACGGCGACGTGAAGACTGAGAGACAGAGGGTGTTCAACCTGATGGCTTCTTCCGTTCAAGAACCACCCGTCGTAATGGTTCAAGTAAGTTGGTCTCCCTCGCCTCGTACGATACGCCTGATGGGGTACGCGCACTTAGCATTTCCAGAAAATCAATTTTTACCACTAATTTCTTCAACCCCTTGAGTGTCCGTGACGCACATATGCGCGGAACAAAGTTGTGCCATTTTGGTCTTATGCTGAACATGAACATGCTTATACTTCATGGGTTCGCTGCATCCGAATCTCAAATACGATTTAGAAAATTTGAAAAATCGGATGGAAATTTTAAAAAAAACGTTAAATTCCAGTGAAAGTTAGTTCCTTATGGTTTTCGGTGATTGTAATTTGAGCGCCTAAATGCGAAGAAATATCTAACGTATAAAAATAACAGGAACAATGTAAATATCTGGCGAGAAATTTGTTATCCCGTATAAACTTTTGGGTCGCGAAAATAGAGACAAACGCTCACATTTGAAATAGACTTCGAAGATCGGTGAGTAAAGAATTTCGAAACGGTTTCACCGAATGCTTTTAAATTTGTAGCAATTATCAACGATTTAATCCTCTTTTGCTTGAACGGCAGCTTTTCTTATTTTGGTGATGTTTTTGGCTTGCTTAGCCGAAAAATGAGCGTTTTTTCAGCAAAAACGTACATTTTTCGTCAAAGGTCCGCCATTTTGTACACAATTATAATTCGGGAAAAGCTTCAGTGCAAACACGAGACAATTATATCATTAATAATTGTTGAAAATTTCATAGCATTCGGTGAAATGATTTTTTGGCACTCTCGAAGATCGGCTATAATTCCGTCATTTCTCACTATAATGACGTGAAAAATTTATCATAACTCCTTCAAAACTGTGGTATTCAGCTGCCAGAAAATAAATCAATAAATAAATAAACCTGTCTCTGTAAAAAACTCGTAAAGAGAGCGTTTTTAGCCACTCTCGAAGATCGACTATAATTCGGTCATTTGTGACGATAATGACGCGAACAAATTATCACAACTTCTTTAAAATTATATTATTCGATTGCCGAAACATTGACCCGTGTATAAGGAAAAACCAGTCTTTGCGAACAATTCGTTTGGAAAAAAATATATTTTTTTGCGCCTCTACGTGGGCGTACCTCCTTAAGGTCCGTCCAATGCTTTGCTCATCTTCACTGCTCTTTATTTCAGAACTTACGGAAAGAATACCGGCAACCGGAACTGACATCGTGCAGTTGTTGCATGAAAAGAGAAGAGGAACCAGCACCGAAGCGAAAGGTTGCCCTGCGCAATCTTTCGCTAGCTGTGGAGCCCGGCGAGGTGTTTGGCCTGCTGGGTCACAACGGAGCTGGAAAAACGACAACGATGAGAATCATCATTGCCGAAGAAGCCGCCACCAGGGGGCGAGTTCAAATAGGTGGAAACAACATCACCTCGCAGATGACCGAAGCTTTTCGACAAATGGGTTATTGTCCGCAGCACGACGCCCAGTGGAAAAACATCACGGTCAGAGAACACTTGGAGTGTTACGCTGCCATCCGTGGTGTACCATCCGGCGAAATTGACCGGTATGCAAACTGTATACATACATACATGCATACGTATCCGCGTATCCTTTGACCCATTTGATAAGTCATCTTCAAGGTCACTTCTCAACTAATTCTCTGAGGGGCACATTTTTCTTCTTGACGAATTTTGACGCTTGCTCCTCCTTTGAACTTTCGTGGACCTTATTCATAATTAGGGACACGAAATTCCCTAGAATACCAAAGTTGAGCGCTAGCCAAATTTTTGTTGACTTTTTATTGTGCATACGCGCTATTGAATCGCCATGTAATTGACAACGGATATGTAATTAGCGACGTTGAAAACCCTAGTGCAACAGAGTTCACGTCACTTATTGTTAGTCAAGTTTTCACTGGATCCTGAAGCGTGTATGCGCGGGAGTGGACCAGTTCTTTGGAATTTTAAGAATTTCATTATTCGGAAGATACATTCGTGACAAGCGAACCCAAAGCCCTGCGAGCTACAAGGTTCGCGCTGATTATACGAAGTTCCATTGATTTTTACAGTACTCGTTCGCTATATTAAAATTTCGTAAATTTGTCGACAAATTCGTAATCAGGGACCCCAAGAATGTAATATAGTTATGTACTAGCATCAGCTTCTCAATTACCGATTTCTTGGGAGGAAAAATAGTTTTTTTCGTGTTTATTTGTTTATAAATAATTGTCCCAAAAAACATAAAAGGAGAAAATAATTAAAAATAGGTGCAGGAACATCTTTTTGCTACGAAACAATCAGATTCTTCCGTACAAAGTATAAAAAATATTGAGACTATTTTAGATTACGTTTAGAACCACTCTGCAAATATTAACACTTCGGTAAAACATATTTATGAAAAAATTATTATTTTATTCATGTTCGTTTTAAGTGCACTGTTTAACACAAAACCTCGTTTCGTGAAAAAATAAAGTTGAAAGTTTTCCAACCAAAATTGTTTACTGATAGAAAATAATGAAAAATTAATAGTCGGAATAATAATTGACCCTGGCTACTCATTTTCTCTAGAAATCGTTGTCAAGTTGGACTCTTCATTTATGAAATCCTAACACGCAGTTGGAATGATGATTCGTTTGTAACTTTTTCCCCACAGAATCGTTGATATGTATCTGTCGGGTCTGCAAATCCATGATCACGCGGACAAACAATCGCAGGAGTGTTCCGGAGGAACCAGAAGGAAGCTGAGTTTTGCCATGGCAATGGTCGGTGGGCCGAAAGTCGTCCTCATGGATGAGCCGAGCACTGGTATGGATCCTCGATCGAAAAGGTTTCTCTGGGACACGATTTTAGCGAGCTTCCAGGTTGGTTCTCGATTATATTCGTTGGCCATTTCACTAAAATGCGGAATATATGCGTGCGTGTGTGTGTGTGTGTGTGTGTGTGTGTGTGTCATTGTTCGGCAATTTTTTTTTCCTGTCCACAAACTGGTTGTGTACTTTCGGAAAGGGAAAAAAGCAGTGCACCTCTTAATATTAATATTAAGAGGTGCCTTTTAGGGATGTCAGTTTCCCATTTAAATAATAAAAAGGTAAAAAAAAGCTCTTCCTATTTGGAATTTTATATCTCGACAATGGCATATTGTACAGATTAGACAATGATATATTTTTGTAGAGAATTAAACGCTGTATAAAAAAGGTTTTTTATAATTTTTTGATAAGCATAACCACTCAACTGATATTCGAGTTCAAAGTTCACACTACAATAAATTATTAACTATTTATAATTCTTAATCAAAAAACTTATTTACAAAAATGTTGTGAAACATATTTTTATCAGGAATAAAAAACGATATTTTACTCGTGAGTATTTGATCCATCATTTTTCGTAGATATTATAATTAATATGAGCTTATTAGAACCAGTTTTCTGATGAACAAACTTTTAAAGTCAAAACAAGTTTGTTCAAATATTTAGTAGTTATAAATAAGCAAATGTATAAAATTAATTTCATTCAATTCATATTTCTCGATAGAGTCAATAATTTCCCAGCAAATATTTCAAAACCGATGAATTTTTACTCATTTCGATCTTTGACCTCGAATATCATTTGAACGGCGATGTTTATCAAAAAATTGTAAGAGACTTTTTTTTGTAGATCGTTCAATTTTCTATAAAAATGTTTAGGTTATCGAGCTATAAAACTGTAAACATAAAAAACCTTGTTTAATATGTTATTTCAATGGCAAATAGAAATTCCCAACGAGGCATCTCTTAACGTTAATATTAGGAGCTCAAATCTCAACAGACTCTTTTTCACCCTCCCGAAGGTACACGACCCGTTTGCAAGTAAAAAAAAAAAGTGGTCACAAATGACGCAACTTAGGTAGTAGGTTCTGAAATTTGTTGATTCTTCGAAAACGGAAAATACGGGCTTCGGTTTCGCAGGGAGGCAGGGGGGCTATTCTCACGACTCACTCGATGGAAGAAGCCGATGCTCTGTGTTCCCGAGTGGGTATCATGGTCAAAGGAGAATTGCGGTGCATCGGTTCTACGCAACATTTGAAAAATCTTTACGGCGCTGGTTACACGTTGGAAATGAAACTGTACGGCGGCGATTGTACGCCAACAACTCCTTCGGGAGACAGGATAACCGGGCTGAAAGAATTCGTCGCCGGTTTATTCCCAGACGCCACGCTCGAGGAAAGCTTCGCTGATAGATTGGTTTTCGGTGTTCCCCAGCACGCCGTGCATTCGCTAGCCGAATGTTTCATCCAGTTGGAAAAGGGTGAGTTTTTTCCCATACAGCAATTCGGAAAATCCAACGCGACGTGCTCGGTTTTTTCCGGAAAAATATTTCTCCGGAAAGTCGAACCTTCAAGTACACACCTATTTTTTCAAGCATCTCCTACACCGTGGGTCAATTTGACCCCGTCCAATTTCCGACCGTTTATAACTTCGGACCTACTGAAACTCTCTATCTAAAAAATGTATAGGGATAGTTTGTATGTTGTTAAAGTACTTTTCAAGCATGACAAGTGTCTTGGAAATATTTAACACGCTCAAAAAATTGCCCACAAAATTTCTTCGAGAAAGAAACGAAGTTTTAGACCAAAAATCGTATTTTCTTAATTTTTAGTACCGCTTTTTCCTCAAACGCCAGAATGCTATTTTACATCTCATCTGTCCCGTTTTTTTTTTTTTTGGTTTCGGAAAAAGGATTCAGTACGGCCATTTTGAAGGACAACGAGCCCATGAACTTTCACAAAAATTTGATCTTCCCAGTACCGTGTAATCTCGAGATAATAGTTGATGAATTTTTAATTTCGAAACAATCATAACATCGCAAATTCTACTCCGATCTCAACGATTAGAGAAACGATTTCCCCCTCTTTTGGCCTAGTTGAAAAAAAATATCTCGTCATCGGAAAAAAGCTCATTAGACGGCTTCCAGGGTAATTTTGCGATTTATTTTGCTTCTCTGCTCAAGTGCCACGGGAAATTCTACTCGGAATTTTTCTTCCCGATAAAAGGAGGTGATATGCAACATCGCAGGATTTTTTCAAAATGGCAAAAGACTTCGGTGACGAGGAAAAAAATGTGTTTGTCGATTTTACGTTTTTTTTCGCCTTTCTCAATGATCGTGTCAATATTACGTCGCCATCCGTCAAACAACAAATCAAATTATCCACGACCAGAAAAATCACGAATCCATCTAGCTCTACAAATTTCTTACGCACTTTCCTAAGACCCTAAGAGAACCATTCGTCGTAAAAAAACCAAAATATTTTCATCTCCTGGACCAGAAACGTTGACTTCCTCGCGTATAATTTAAAAGTGTACGACTTTGTCCAAAACTCGGAATCGGGTCACGAGCAATCGATCCGCTGATTTTTGTTTGATTTTTCGCAGCCAAACTGGAATTGGACATCGAGGAGTACAGCTTCAGTCAAACGACGCTCGAGCAAGTGTTCCTGAAGTTTTCCCACTACGACGAAGTGAACGGAAGCGAATGAACGAGGAGAGGAGATCCTTAGTGTACCAAGTGCATTCCATTACAAATGATAGTTCCGTTCAACATAATTAATCGAACAAACGATCCGTCGCGTTGCATGGAAATAAAGAAAAAACAACAACAAATGCTCGTTAGTATGACGTTGAGATATACGGTCGAATTTGTTATCGGAGTCACGTGTGAACAGGGCCTGGGACCACGAAGGATATTTACGAGATCGTAATATAGTTAACAATAACAATGACGATTATCGGTTGTTATTAGGTAGTTTAATTAATTCGATTAATAAGAATATTACTACCGATATTATTTGTATCGTTCTATCACGAACGGATGTTCGCCTGTTGCTCGAACTCCAATGCGTGACAAAAATCCCAACTTACCGAAGATCGTCGATGTTCGAAGAGAAAAGCGACTCGCGATTTTTTTTTAATTTTTTTTTTTTTTTTTCAAACAATCAGCGGTGAATGTTGTACATTTTTATTTACACGGTACGTCGTATCGATTATGTACATAGTTATACATCGATATATATGCAGTGTTATTGAAATATAAAAATTATAATCGAAATTAGCTAGCGAAATTTCCCGACCTGCGAAATGATATTGTAGTTCCGAGATTAAAAATTTCGCGAAAGTTCGGAGACGTGAAAAGTGAGAGAGTGTTACGTGTGACGTGCAACGAAACGGCATAGCCGCAGCTTCGTTCGATTGGCCGGATCAACGTGTTTGAAAAATCGATTGGTTACATTTTACGGTGACGTAGAGGTAAACTGCAATTTTAGCGTCATAGAGGAGCGCAGCTGGTGTCGATGGACACGTAATAACATATTCTCAATTGAATGTTATGCTTCGATTTATTATGGAGAAATGACGCACCGATTTAAATCCTCTTCATCAAAGTTTGCTTCGTATATTGAAATTGATTCAGAGTTTCCGCAGCCTTACAGATTGAGCCATTAAGACCCAGGCAAAAACTGGACTAGATAACATCAAACAACTACGCTATTCATGCGTAAAAGAAAAGAAAAAATTTCCGCGTTTAAAAAAAAATTATTTGTATTTGTCTGTAAAAAATTATTCAAATAAATTATGATAAAAGTTGTTATCTTGACAAACCGATAGAAGCAATCCATTCCGACGAACACCTACAAAAACTTTTTTGTAAAAATTCAATTTGCTAGTGTAAAACGGTTATGAACAATTGAATTCCTGAAAAATGGAAATTATTGAAGATTAGCTTTTCGTCCTAATTTTTCCCTTGGAATCGACAGGTGCGGTCAGTCTCGCGAAATAACAAGTTTTAGCATGGTTTGTTTGAATAATCTATTATAAACAATCGCTAATGACAGAATTAAAAATACAGGTATTTTTGTCCCATTCGCCTACGAATGGCATAGTTTGTTCGATGCTATCTAACCCAGTTTTTGCCTCGGCTTTAACGTGTTAAAACGTAATTAATTTAAACAAAAAACCTTCTGTATTAAAATTCGTACATTTTTTTGGTTATATTTTATTTTGCTGTATCAATAGATTCGTTGACACGATCATAATGATTATTAATTCACCGATAACTTTGAGAACGATTTGGCTAATGCTCGGGTCACATGACGAATTCGTTAAGAAATCGATGGAGTTTTTTTTACGAATGAAATTCATCGATCAGCAGCACAAAAAAAATCACAAAAACATTCGTGACCAGAGTTGTATTCGCGACAATTCGTTGTTGAAACGTTTTTTTTGTGCAGCCGTACCTATTCGCAAAAAAATAGGGTATCGAACAATCGCGAGTAACTCGTAATTTAAAAAATAAAATCATTGGAAAATGTGCCTGGTGTTAGCATTCTTCTTTGTCGTTTCAATCGACACCAGTCTGCTCTTTGAGAAAGAATTTGGTAATTTTCGTTCAATGAATCTCATTAAAGTTGTATCTCATCGTTGTGTTGTAAGTATGGTTATCATTCCGATGATTAATATTAGTAATCTATTTAATGAAACGAGAAACATATATTTAGGAATTTGAGAAATTCAATCAAAACAAAAGTGGACGTTAGTAACGATGTTAAACATGGATGTGATTCATTTTGTCAGCTTTTAGTGGAGACCTAGAGCGATAATTTGATAAGCTTACGATACATAAGTTAGGTGATAGGATCCTGTGTAAAATCTTATATGCCCACGAAAAATGAGTATAATAAACCGAAACAGTCGACGTGCACATTCCGTAGCGAAGAACAAGATACATTCGCTGGACTTTATATAGATATAAATATTATACATATAACGCTTTTTGTACTCTACAAGTTGTAATGAAATGGAAAAGATGTTTTTTAATGACGATGATACGTGAAACGAAAAGCACTCAGCGACAAATAATTTGCGCTAGAAAGATCACTGTGACACGATTTTGCCACTTCTTTGTCTGCAGACGCGTAAGATCTCCAAATTACGAATAAAAAGTTTCGTAAATTAACGAAATTGATCGAACTTTCGTTGAAAAGAAGAATTGAACAAAAAAATTCAGTCGATAAAAAAACAATTAGCTAGTATTTTATCGTGTCAAATATTTAGAGTATTTTTGTTAGCTTGAAAAATTTAAACAAATAAATAATTCAGGACTTACGAAAAAGATGCGTTATTTAATCCTGCTTGAAGATAATTTTAAATAGTTTTTTGCGCGAAAATAACACAAATTTATGGATGAATCGTCGTCGTTCGAATGTTCTGCAAAGTTTATCGGAAAAAAAAACAAATCAAGATTTTGTATCATGATTTTTTCACATTTTTTTCAGTCTCTTTTTTTTCGTGAATATTGGTTTCAAAATTTTACCCCAACTCTGTTTTGATAGGTGAAAAAAATCGGGCAGAACAACAAGAACTGTTCAGCGCGAAAAACAAAGCTAAACAATTACGATGCTCTTCTGGATCACCGAAAAAAACTTATACTCGCGCACGCCAGTCGAACGATGATGACTAATCGACCAGAATTATGGGTGAATTTTCATTTATAATCGCGCAAGGTCTCCGTGCAAAATTTTAGTTCAATCGAGGATCGCTGCTTCGGTAGACTCACTTCGCGAATTTCCTACAAAAAAAGTAAATAAATAAAAAAAATGAATCATAATCTGCGCTGGTATATTTTCTTACCAGCAGCCATTGTAGAACAGATGACTGGTCCAGACTTTCTAGTGTCGCTATCCCACGTCGATCGAGGATAAAATGAGTAGCAATAATCGTACGATAAAATAATTTTCGATGGATGCTTTTAAATACCTATATGAACTCTGTATATGTATACCATTGGTTTATATTGTACAAATTGAAGCGTAGATGATAACGTTTACTTTAACTTGTTATAGCTTACTTATTACACACATACACATACACATATATATGTATATATGCATAAATACGTATATATGTATACACGTGTATATATATCTACAGGGTGTATCACCTCGAGTGTCCAGAATAGGAGGGACATAGTCCACGCGAAGCCGCGCTTCTACAGCCAATCAACGAGCATGAGATTTTCGTAGACCGAAATTCTCACGAGAATAAGAGATACGACAAGAAAAAAAATGTCAACAACGACTTAAGGTGCATGTTAAGTCGGCTTCGCGTCAACTTAAGTCGCTCCCATTCTAGATCCTTCAGGTGATACACCCTGTATTCGTGAATATAAATATATATCTTAGTCCCTCTCGCCTCAGATGGAAGAAAATTAATTAAAAAATATAAAAGATATTGAGAAAAAAAACACGATCAGACGTTGTTATTTTTGCCTAATTAGTAATACGGAGCGAGCAGTTGTGCTGTTCGTAAGATTATCGCCGTCAAATTTATGCTTATCAACAAACGATGTCGATTCTGCCGGACTTCATCCGTGGGCATGCGCGCGTGAAACTGAAAATCGTATAGGAATAAATTGATAATGATGATAAATAATAATAGAATGTACACGATAACTTTAATACACGAGCATACGTATAATTCTACACAAATTCATATATATATATATATATATATATATATATATATATATATATATATATATATATATATACATGGGAAAGAGTTTTAATTTTTTTCCCCGTTCGTACCATTTCAAATTGTCAGGTTTGATGTGAAAAAAATCCTAACCAAAGAAAAGAGCTGCAGCTTAACTCTACGAGGTGGTTCTTTTTATTTCAGTTTCCTATTTATTTAACCTGAGAATGTTTGTTTTTTTTGTTTAAATTGAGATTACGCGTAATCATTTTAGGTTTTCGCAAATAACTAGTATATGCTCTTGAAGCTGACTCTTCAAGCTTTCCAAAACTGTACAGGGAAACCTGAATGTCGTGATTAGAAGAATAGGTAAAGCCATTTGAAATATACGAACTTGCTCACTACAGAGGAATGCTTGAAATAATGTTCTACTTAGATGATTCATCACAAGTCTCACCCTAATGGGTATCAAAGTATATGGAAATGCCGATTCCGGCGAAACCTGTAATAAATCATGTGAATAGAAAATTCTTTCAACCATTCCCCCGTAGCTTTTTAGAAAGCTTTAGAACAGTTTAGAACAGTTTTAGAAAGCTTAAAAACTTCGCTTTTAAGAATATATGATAATTGTTTCTAAAAAAAAATTGAGATGATCTCGCGTAATTTCCACTTGAGAAAAATTAAAATTTCTATGTCGAATAAATAGGAAAATAATATGAAAATAGCGACTTCTCAGAGTTGAGCTACGGCGCTTTTCTTTGGTTCTCAGAATTTGTTCTCATCGAACACAAGCATTTGGGAGGGTAAGAACAGTAAGAGGAATTAAACATTTTCTTCGAACCATCACGATAGATAATGAATTGTAATGGTAATCGATTCCACGTAAAACTTGAAATTTGGAATTGATTTATGAAAAACTGCGTTCGCAGGACTGACGAGAGATTTTTTAGTGGGCAATTTTAGGTAGTGAAATTTAAACCGCATCGAAGCAAATAAGTTCTTGTATATATATTATATATACGACAAATATTCTAGCGCGAGGATGGCATTGAACGGTGAAGAATAGTAAATTGATATTTTAGAACGTACGTGGATGAAATTAAACGAATGGCGAATGACGTTGATCTTATTGTTAGTCAATTATCGAATTATTATGGGACAGAAAAGGGGAAAAGAATTTTATGAAATTATATACGTATACAATTTTGTAATACAGCCGTTGATACGTCGTGGTTACAAACAATAATATGACTATACGCGAGTGATTGATCGAAGTTAGAAGGCATTCGATAATTAGGTATAGTATTCGAATGTTTTATCGAACGGAGGAGAAAATGATGCTTCGTGTAATAGAAATACATATTTATCTTACGCTGTGTTATTCTTTGCATCGGTTGTTGCGTCGTTCCCAGTTGGAAAGAAATGGCCAGAAGAGATTTATTTATCCGTCGCTCCTGTACGAGGCAACGAATCGTGTATCATTTTCATTTCTCCACCTCCGTGGAGGTTTTGGCTCGTGTTACGTTTCTTTAGAAATAGATATCATCATGTTATTACCGCGATAGCTCTGTCGCGTCTTCATTTCTGTAACGATAACTACGTAATAAATGTAACGAGTTGTTTGACGAACGCCTTTTCACTAATAAAAATTAGTTCAGCAAAATCACAAACTTTCTGTTCGATCATTTGCTAACTCGTCGAAGGTAAGTTCAATACCCAAGGTCATCAAAGTTTCGAGAGCTGAGCGAAGTTAAGCCGCTACTCTCTCGAAAGCTTCGCGATGTAAGCGTTGACGATCCTAAAGCGTCAACAATTTTTGGCATATCAACTATTTCGGCCGTGTTAAACCGGTCTGCCCAGTATCGGTTCAATTTACGAAGTAGTACCCATTTGAAATTATCTATTTCCAAGCTGACTGCCATGTAACTACGTGAACATTCGCGATGAGACACCCTACGATGGGAAAAAGCTCGTTGCAAGTCAAATTTCACGATACAGCTGAACAACCTTAAGCTGTGGTTTTTCGCGATTGCCTTCGTTGTAAGATTGTCTCTGTACCGATCGAGAGACAATTATTCTTCTCGAAGGAGATATTCGCAATCTGAATATCTGATACGGGATCGTAAAATTTTTAACGAAAAAACGATACATTCATTCAATTTGATTTTTCATTAGACGTGTTATTCGTTTAATGCTTGATTAAAATGTCTTCCATGGAAAAAATGAATGTTATGGTTCGTGACAAATTTTCCCATTAAAAATAAATATAATGTTAATGGAAATTTCGCCTATTAAAACAATCGATTTGAAACGTCATGGCATTGAAAAATTCAATGTATTATTCACAATTCTGGTCCAAAAGCGAGGTATCTTGGTCGCAAAGAAGTAGTCGATGCTGTCGAATCATTGATCATTGAGTTCACTTGTTTTTTTTACATGAAAAACGTGTCCATCGAAAAATTGAATTCAATGATTTAATGTCTTATTTTTGCATCGAAAATTCCATAACCCCGTTTGAAAGCAGTAAAATCGCGAATAATGCTATTTTGAAAATCAAGCTTTTTTGAAATTTAAGCTCGCGACAATTTCATACGCGATTTCGGATTTCTATGACGCTTGGACGATAGAATTTGTCACGCAGATACCAGCGAAAAAGGTGACGATCGAGATTCAATTAATAAAACGGTCGGTGCATATGCTACCACCTATTCGTGCCGTTTTTGGGCGAAACTCAAGCTTCGGCGCGAATTTTAAAACTCACGCGAAGTTCGTTTATTTCCTCTCCGAGTAAACTACGACATACACTTCCAACAACAGTAATAGTGATAAAATTCATATATACTCGCGTACAAAAAGCTGGAGATACAATAATAATGAGCAGGTCCAGTATGCAATAATTCTTCAACAACGGGGTAGGACTACTACCCGGCATCAGAACTCTTAACGCGTGGACGACGATCCACGCCACGGTCCTTTCAACTCCCAAGTAAAATTTCCAGGTAGCCTGTTCGTCACCGAAGCTGGGCACGACACGTTCAATCTCAGGTAAAGCTCCTGTCGCAAGCTCTCTACCTCCACTTCCAGATCGTCCAATCTCAAAGCTGCCCTAACCGCCAACGGCGCCAGTTCCGGCGAGCAACGGAGTTCCACTCCGACGACGAGATCGAAACAAGGTGTTCCCCGAGATTCCTCCGACTCCTCCACCTCGTCCTCCTCTTCGTCCACTTCCTCGGGATCCTCCCAGTCGCTCGTGTCAGCCGGTTTGAATTTGCTCTCAAAAGCGTACTTGTTCATGTTCCCATAGTAAAAGAACTGACCCCCGTACTCGCCGTACCCCGAGTAAGTGGAGGCCGGAGGGGGGCGCGGTGCCGTTAACGACGGAGCTCTGAGTAGACGCTCCCTGTTGTAGTGAGACTTTTCAAAAAGGTGCTCGTTAACGCTACCGACTAGGCGACGTAGACGGAGATACATGAAGCGTTGCTCGTCGCGCCAACAATTCTCATCGGCCACCTTCGGGACCTGAAGACAAGTGAACCAGGCACGTCTCATGACGTACCTCAACCTCATGCTCACTGCTCCACTTCCGGGACCTCGCTCCGAGGCCACGCGAAATGCCAACACGTTGCGTCCTTCGGCCAGACAATCGAGGACGTCCACAGCCTTGCAGCCAGACACCAACGCCGACTTGTTAACCCTCCGCTCCGATACCTTCTCGAAGAAATTCATGAACTTCTTACAAAGTCCAATGAACCTCGAGACACCGGGTTCGCGCGAGGTCGTTCCAGCTAAAGCCGCTGGTCTGGATCGACCCAATCGAACCAGACGATTCAACTCGTCCAGAAGAGCCCCGGCATAAAAGCATACCTGGGGAGGCTTGCCACGATGGGGCGGATGAGTGTAACGCCATGTAACCGCGCGAAGCATCCGGTACTGGGCTCGGATTAGCTCGAGAGTGTTAAAAGCTTTGGAACAAGCCAGTAGCTCCGATTCCGTGGTGACTCGAGGCATCGTCGCCTCGACGTGGCTCATAGCACCGTCCAGGCGGACTCCGGCACTGATGAACGCGGCGTTCAGGACGGAGGTGCAGACTGTAGAGCAACGACGCGAGACCAATCGGATGCACTCTGAAACATCTCGTAAAGGTAGCATTCTGAACACCATCTCGAGTACCTCGGGTGGCAACGTGTCCAACGTGTACTCTCTGCCACTGCTAGTCGAAGGTCTTCGCTGGTGATGAGTCGGGCACGGCGCCAACCTTGGTCTCTTTGCCGAATTCATCTCTGGCTGTCTCGCTATCTCTCTTTCTCCTTATTTGCTGTTAACTTTTACGTCGATGAGCGCGGAACGATCTCTTCCTCTTTATCCCTTGTTCGCTTGCCTCTGACACACTATTTTTTATTTTCTTCTCCACCTCGTGCGAGATTCACACGAGCTTAATATGACAACATTCGAATATCACCGGAACGTCGTTTCGATACATGTTGTATAGCGACGGGTGGCTTTTTACATCGCAGGAAAAATATTTCCAGATAAAAAATTTAGTAAATTGTAAAATGTCTGGTACACCCGACAACGAAACAAAAGCCTTACAGCCGCGTGAAACCAGGCGAGATGTGCGAATCGAATTGAATCGAACGTATACGGTGACCGTCAGTGACCGTCGATGATCCAACGTGATTCCAGCATCACATCCTCGAAATTCTCACAGGTCTACTAGTTAAACATGTCGAAATCGGGACCAAACAGATACCGAAGAATTTCATCAGGTTTCTATTCTGTGGAGGCTGATTCACTTCAAACAAGCGGGTATATCGGAAAAAATACGATTTACCGTCGAATCGAATGTCATGCCAGCTTAACCCTTGCAGTCATAGCGAGACACCAATATCCCACCTAGACTCTATCAATTTTTTAACGTTTATGATCAGTTTGTTCGCGATTTCGTTGTGGCTTTCCGAACCCTGCCTTCCTAAGAATCCAGGAAGTGTTAAAAAAAACTAGCAATATTGCATAACCATTTAGAATAATTATTACTAATAACAAATTAGTATTTTAAAAAATCACAATTTCAAGAATACATTCATGCTGAGACGAAATATTAGCTAGTCGTATGTGAAAATTCGCATACGGAGGTCTTTGAGGTCGCGGATTACGAATCCGCTATCAAATTTTTCAAATTCAAACTAACGGATCAGTATGGCCGATCAAATTCTTGAAATGTGGTAACTTTTTCTGTAATTTGGTTTACAAAGGTTTCCGAGCTACCTGATTACAAATCTACTGTCCAAATCTTTGAATACAAAACGGCGGATTCAGAATGCCCAATAAAAATGGTTAAAATATGTTTTTTTTTCTGAAATTTGGTATAAAATGGTTTTTGTACGAATTGATTACGAATCCGCGGGCTAATTTTTAAAATACAAAACAATGGTTTCAATTCGGCCGATCAAAATTGTTGAAATATTGTATGTTTATCTGGAATTTGGTTTAATTGGGGTTTTTGAGGTCGCTGATTCAGCAATTTTTACAATAGATTCAGAATCAACGATCTAGAAAATCCTCGTGCACCTATTTCATTGAAAAAAATTAAGGCTCGATAAATTCGCAAGTGAAAGGGATAAAAACCAAGAGGACGAGAAATCGGAAAAGGAGCGTTTGTACCACTTTCCCGTTCGCCATTTTGAAGTCCATTTCCGGATTATTCGGTCCGAGCCTAGTTTCCGAGGCAAATTTGAGCTCGATCGGTTCGACGGTAAACAGCTGCCCTGGACAAATGATAATTGTATTTTTCAATTTCGATTTTCAGCAGCCATATTAGAGCACGTGACGCGATCCATAACCCAAGTGCCATTTTCAAGCCGAGTTTGAGTTTGGATATACGTTCTTTTCAAGAACAAAGTACACATAGCAGTGAATTAGTTCGACCGATTTGACTCCAACTTCGTTACAGACGTAAAAACATGTGCGACGAGGTTCTCAATAAGATTCGATACCGAACGTTTTTATCAGTAATGGAATTCGACGTTCTCTATTAATTTAAATTCCAATCCTCTGCTCGCGAACGCAGAGTCGTTCCAATTCGATCGTTAATTCGAATTGAAATTTATGAAATTCATTAAACTTTCATCAAACAGCAAAACTGACAATGAGCCTCGCGATTTACACGTCATCGTACGGAGCACATCTAAATGTATTATCGTTACGTTGGCGATGGCTTTTAATCATGCTTTACTCTGTACTATTACGTGACGTGCTCGTACACGGAGAGCAAATTTGGAATGAATCATGTCATTGGAGTTTGACAGTATTTACTTTCGTTCGAAGACAGGACAGACCTCGACGATTAACGCGCCGTATTTCAACTATCCACACTTCGTACTACAAACTTGATACGTCGCACTTCAAGGAGTTGTAGTGAATCCGATAAAGTCGGATTATAATATATTATAATATAATATATTTCTATATATTATACAGGGTGAATCCTTTAACTCTGTCAACACATCACGGGTATGTTGGGGCTGCTCAGACAAGCATTTTCAGGTAACACACTTATGGTCGGAAACTCCTCCTAACGGCTGTGGTTACAGCATGATGGGGCACCATGCCACTACAGTCTCATTGTGCGGGAGTACCTCGACGAGAAGTACCCAGGTAGATGGATTGGAAGAGGTGGGCCCATTGCATGGCCTGCTAGATCCCCGGATCTGAATCCCTTGGATTTTTATTTTTGGGGCAGAATGAAAGATCTGGTGTACCCCGAAAACGGTAGACATGTAGCCACGGAGATGGATTTGGTGGCAAGGATTATAACTGCAAGTGATGTCGTTCGAGACGAGCTCGCTAGAATACCCGAGGAAATGACCAGACGTTCCACGGAGTGTCTTCTTCAAGGTGGCGGACACTTTGAACATGGACTGCGAAAGATCAGTTTAATAATGTGAAATTTCCGTACCACAAGAATTGTTTTTGTTAGTTTTTTCATTGTTATAAAAGTTCTTCAAAGTTTATCATTTTGTTGATATCACGTAACATATTTGTAAATCGATCACGCCTGAATGAAACGTTGGGTCGCGAGTAATCACCGCTGATTCATTTCCCTACGAGCAACCCCTGGGTACCAGAAAAAAAAATCTTCAAAGCCCTGTACAGCCGTTAGGAGGAGTTTCCGACCATAAGTGTGTTACCTGAAAATACTTGTCTAAGCAGCCCCAACATAATCGTAACGTGTTGACAGAGTTAAAGGATTCACCCTGTATATTGTGACAAGCATCACCGCATCGTACACCGTCGCGCGTAACTACAACGATGGGCCCGAACGTGTGACAGGATCACGGCGCGGCTATGATCAAGCCATCACGTATTTGAAAGTAAATTGGTGGTATCCATAACTCGTAATACCAAATGAGAAAGGGAGGTGCGTGCCAACTTCCTCTTTCTCCCAAGAAGATCGACCGAACAACGTCGATTTGCGATCACCTAACGTAGTGCGTGGTATACTCAAGGCCACGCGACTTTGAGGTCCGATATTTCTTTTCTTTTCCTTTGAATATGAATGATCCTGCATTTGAAAATGAGCATATTGTTTCGATCGCAAACGTCGCATAGGCTCGATCCTGGGAAAGTCAGGCCTTCATTTGAAAGTAAGATTTCGACACATTTTATATTATACCATTATTCTCTTTTTGAACATACCTACGTGTATCGTCGTCTCGGCGCCATATGCACTCGTAATCATTCCGTTTTCGCATATCCTACAATTTTATAATACAGTGACTATTGGAACATCGAGTTTCTATTTCTCAGATTGCTCTGGTCTCACGACCAAGGGTACAAAAACCAATCGACGTGCCAAGTGACGAAGGCAAACGTAAACATAGGAGACAGAACACAGAGTTGTTTATGATTAGGTGACGATATTCTTAACCCTCAAACGGTACACATGGGTCTCTCAGACCCAGAGCGTTTCTTGTAGTCGATGGTGTTTTTGCGTTTTTTCGACTTAGCTCTCCTTCTACACCTTATAACTTTTCACCTGATCATCGAATTAACTTTTTGTTTACTTCTACGTGTAGCTTACAGTCTAGCGTATCGATTTCAGTATAATTCCAATAAAATCGGCTAACTAAGTCTGGAGTTACAGCACGTTTCGTCCGCCGGGTCTCACAGACCCACGTGTACCGGAATAAGGGTGAAAAAAATAGGTGTACCGCTTAAGGGTTAAGGCTCGATGCGACTGCAGACTAGTCTCCTCGAGGTCTTTGAATAGCAAAGACGGTCCATCCTTGCGCGATATATAAAGAATCATTTTGCAAAGATAAATCCATTGCGTTTTTCTATTGTTTATCTCCCCATTTCCAATAGTGACGATTAACCATATAAAGATCGAAATATTCACTCGTGTTCGTATATTGACCCATCGTATTAACTGTATTTCTCTGTGTGTTCAAGCCATATCTGCGGCACATAAATATCTACTAATCGCATGATTGTTACAACTCATTGATATCATATCGCTGCTCAAAATACATTTATAATCGATGACACACCAATGGGTCGCTGGAATTCTTGAAAATTGTACATTTTAAGACGTGAATTGCTGATTATTTCCAGAGATTGTTCTCATTAGATTCGGACAACATTTTTTTATGTGATTTCGCTATCGTTCATTTCTGCAAAAAAAATTCTAAACGATTTCAGCGATCCAATCATAGTTACGACTATTTTTTCAGCCTTCAAAATTGAAGAAAAATGAATCCAAATTGCAAATATAAAAGAAAGCACGCGATTTTTTCGAAAAAAAAATCCCTTCCGCGGCTGAGATTACACTTTTTGCTTAATAATCTCCTCGTTTCTTTCATTTGCACAACGCATTTTTTCTACACAGAGTTGTACGATGCAACTTTCGAAATAATTATTTATTCCTGTTACAAACGGACTCCGTTCGTAGTCCAACGGTCCAGTAGCGAATCTTGCGGACCTGGGATCGAAATCATGGGAAAGACCGTTGGAACGGATCCCATAACCTTTCGCGGAATCAGCATAACTCTGGAAGAGCAACCTGCGGCCGGCGCAACAAGACCCTTTTCTTGATCTAGAGAATCATTACGCGGACCGTTGAGGGCCACGCGACGGTACCGCGAAAGGAGTCATAGGAGAGTCATGTCTTAACAATTAACGCGGTAACACAAGGACAGGTCTAACTAACATCCACTAAGACCGGTCACTGCCTAAAGCATAGTCCATCAATCAATAGATATTGTACTTTCGCGACAATCATCGAGTTACCTTCGTAACCTATTGCACGGTCGTGGGATAGGGCCAAATCTTAATAAACCATCTGTATCTCTCTCTAAAACGACTCGTGTCAGAGAGTCTTCGCGCTGCTCCCTACAATCCTCTACAACTTCAAGATCCAACCGCTCGGATCTGAACACGACGCGAAACTCCAATCTGATAATGACGAATGAAGATTTGACGACGCGTCGACGTCTAAATTGCTAATAAGAATAATATCAAAATGATTGATAGTCTTGCTTCATTGTTGGCTACGGCAAAAAAAATTGTGGAAATCGCCCGATTTTTAGCGCAAATACTGAGAAAAATCCCTTGACTAATCATTGAGAATTAATAAATAATCGTGTCCGGAAAATACGCCTATACAATTATTTCGCTTCTGATCCCAGAACGTTTACCTCCTTGACTTGCGCTGCTGTGGTCAATCAACCCGTTAAGGCCCGGGCAAAATCTGGACTAGATAGCATCAATTTAACTAGATTAACTAGGCCATTGATAGGCAAATGGGAAATAAATACCTGTGCTCTATATTTTGTCTTTTGTAATTGTTTATGAGAAATTATTTAAACAAATTATAATAAGACTTGCTATTTTGAAAAACTGATTGCACCAATCGATTCTACGGGAAATATTATGATGGAAACATAATCCTAAGTAATATTTCTGTTCCAGAAATTCGATTTCTCCCAATCGTTTTACACTAACAAATTGAACTTTGACAAAGAAGTGTTACACAGGGCTTCATCGTGATTTTTTCCGTAGAATCCATTGGCGCATACAGTTTTTCGGAATAAGAACGTTAATCCTAATTTGGTTAAGTAATTTTTTATAAACAATTGCAAATGACAAGAGAAAAAATACGAGAGAGAAAACATCTTTCTCCATTTTCCTACGAATGGCAAAGTTTGTTTAGTGCTATCTAGTCCAGTTTTTACCTGGGCCTTGATGGGTTAGTAAACTATACGGAAGGTTATGATCGACGTGAAGCTTCACCTTTGTGTCGGACTCTCCAACTGATTTGATCTACATCGACTAGAATTATCGAACTTCGACTCTCCGTGATTCCCCAGAGGAGAGAGTCTCTTTCGTCCTACTCGACTCTAGGCATCAAGGTCGACGGGCATCAGTAGAGTGAATTCAGTTTGATCCACGGAAGATTCCTCGGAGACACACGCGCTCATGTTGTCCAGAAGATTCTGCACAGCGTTCTGACTCCCGGGATGTTTTCTTTTCGCGTGTTCGCGACGGTGCTTCGCTTGTTTGAACGTAAGACCACATATGTCGCAGGCGTAGGGCCTCGTCGCTTCGTGCGATCGCACGTGACCTTCGAAATGACTCTTGCGGACGAATCTCTTTCCGCACTGATCGCAATCGAAGCGATATCTACCCTCGTGAGCAGCCACGTGCGAGTTCAACGTCCATTTTGACTTGAACGTCTTCCAACAGTAGTCGCAGCGAATCTTGTCCGAAGCGGTGCCACAACTCGCAAGTGCCGCGACCTCGGCGTAATTCTCATCTTTTTTCACACACTTATCGCACGAGATGCCTTCCACGTCTTCGAATCGGGGCAGAGACTTGGCATTGTTAGCAACTGCTTGCGGCTCCAGGGTACTGGCGATGCGCGTCCTCGCGTGAACCTGAAGCTCGCTTGTCTCGTCGAAGCGTGATCCGCACAGCGCACAGATTTTGGATACATGCTTCTGAAAGCGGAAAAAAATAAGAAATTTAATTCGCACATTCATTTAGCATTGGAGCGATCTCTTGAAAATTATACGAAATCATAGTCGTGACACTCCATTTATCCAGTCGATTGATGAACGTTGATCTAACGAAGACCACGACGTAGTCGATGAATAAATCCGGGTCACAACAATCAACTCATGCAAATTACTCGTAATGTGTTGTCACGCAATTCACGAAATTTCGGATAACTCACGCTTCATTTCCCTGTCTAGTTGCATATTGAAGAGGTTGAGGCGCGTTAGTCCCAGCCAAAGGTTTACAATATTGAGGATTCGTCATTCGAAATGTTTTGCGTTGAATGATACAAAGTTAAAATGATACTAACGATTTTTATTAAATAATTTCTGATGAATGGATTAACTTTTGGATAATTTATACAAACTTAAAGCATAAAAAATATGTAATCCGAAGATTATTTTTATTTTATAATTTTTTTCCAAATTATTAATGCAAATGAAGTAAAAAATAATGAATTTCGTAGTTGAAAAAAATTAAATTTAAAATTAATTAAATGTCATAAAAGGCAAATCATTCCTACGTACCTCTAATAATTGTTATTTTTAAAGCTTCCTAAGAAAATTTCAACTTGTGGAAAAAATAACCACGACATTTCGATGTCCAACAAAGTTAAATTTCGTTTTGAAAGCATTTTGTTTTCTCTAGTTGTAACAAAAAATGTGCCATTTTCGTATCGAATTGACGTGCTTTCCATAAGACTACGCATATTGTAAATTACGATTCACATTTATTAGGAAACGGCTAAGCTAATTAATCTATCGAAAATAAATGTATAGAAATTAGTTTTCATATTTTGCGGTTAACGCCTCAACGTCTTTAATATAATAAATCAACGACGATCCAATGTTACATAAGATACAGTATTTTCAAATCTGCCTCGTGTCAGAAAAACTACATCGATTCTTTTGATTTTGAAGTGCTATGAAGTACTTCAACAGATTAATTCTATTGACTTGTTATAGATCGACCAAACGTTGACACCTACAATAATCTTGCTACTACTTACGACGTAGCAGAGAAATTGTGGGTGTTTTATTCTTCAATGTTTACGAAATCAATAATCATCTAAGCGTCGTATTCAGAAGATATCAAGTTGATTAGATTTTTTTTTTCATTTTTTCACATTCTAATACCAACGCTCTATATCTTGTTGTATGTTTGGCCAGCTGCTGGATCATCTCTTCATAATCCTTCATTCTAGTTCCAATTGAACGCGCTCGCCGCTAAATTTTCTCGACTTCTAGTCATCCGCGTTGACTTCGGTCGTTTGTAAAGATGACGGCAGTCTTTGTAGAAAAGATTTCCTACTTACTTTGTCGTTAGCCGGTAGAAATCAAGGCGCGAGGTTTCCAAATCCTCGCTGCTATGTACTAATATAATACTAACAAACAGTAAAGATAACCAATCTCTCGACATACCCAATAAATTCTAATCAAGTCAAACAGGATAAGCGAAAATGTTTGCTCAATATTTCCTCGCATGAGATCACCCTTTATAATCGCATATACTTTCGCAAACGTGTTCAAACGACTCTTAACGGTCAACTTCTATTTCCTATTTTTGTAATAAAACCAACAAAAAAAGCAACTTGTCTCGATTTTTTTGCACCGTATACAAATTAGTTCGCTCAAATTTGGTTGAGTACACCAAAGAGTACGATTTTAATAATATATTCGAAAAATTTTCGTCCAAAATTTTTTAGAATTCACGCGATGGGACGCGTGGTCCAGGAACTCGTAAGAAAAGTGTTCTCGCATAGATACAAAAACTTGTGATAATTTTATCCGAAATTGAAAAACCGAATATTTTCAATTAGAAAGCAACAAGCGAAGAGCGCACTCTTGCTCGGTAAATTGGGAACAAAACGATGCCGACCAAACAGCTGAGAAACCTATGTCGATCGGATTTTCGTTGCAAACCCACGAGTAGTCCGGTCCAGGACTCCAAAAAAGGGTGAACCTCGGCGGGTTAGCCGTTAGAACGTCCCGTTTTCGCGGTTGGACGATTTTTCTCTATTTGCATGGGTCAGTTTACACGCCTGAATCGTGTGTTAGTGGTAAAATACGAATTGGCGAAGTTCAGGATACTCAAATAGCGTTAAAAACGCAAACCGTTGCTGCCCGCCGAATCGTACTGACTACCAACAGAACGCAGTATTACATCGCATTCACAGATACCGCTACATTGTCACCTTACCATGCAAACCCCAAAGAATAGGAATATTAGCACGGTATAATTTTTTTAACTCTGTTCCAAATAATGGAACAGTAGCCGGGAACAGTTAAATATGATTTTTTTAAAAATTATTTTTTCAAAAAAAATTTGTTTTTTCGCGAATTTTTTAAGTGTATTCAAGATTTCCAAAACACTTCCAATACTCAAAGGGTACTTTAACAATAATTAAACGGACTATACATTTTTTTAGGTGAAAAGTTCGGTTGTTCCGAAATTATAGACGGTCAAAAAGTGGACGGGGTCAAATTGACCCAAAGTGTGGGAGTGGCTTGAAAAAATAGGTGGGTACTCGAAGGGTTAAATCGACGAGAATCACGTACCTTGTCGTGAGACGTTAGATGGGTTTTGAGCTGTTTGTTTCGATCATATCTTTTCTTGCACAGGCTACAATCGAGACTTGCACTTCTGTCGTCCTCTACGTATTGATGAACCGTTCTTTCGTCACTCTCGACGTGTTTCCGAAGCGCAACTTCGCTCAGGAAATGTTGCTGGCAAATATCACATCGGTGTATCTGAACGTTGACCGGATCGGCGAGTCTTTCCTTCCTGGCCTCGTGACGTGCTATGTGCCTCTTCAGATCGTGTGCTCTGGAGAAAGCTCGCCCGTATCGGCTGCAAGTGGGAAACGGACAGCCCTTGATACCGTCGTGGTCTCGATCTCTTCCACTGAATTTGGCGACGGAGGTGAAACTTTTACCGCAATCGGTGCATGAATCCAACCCTGAAGATCGACCGGCCAGCGTCGCTACCTGAGCCGATAGTGGAATTACTATCGAGATCGTCTCTTTCGAACCAGCTGTAACGATGGGTCCAACGCGAATCGCGGATGAAGTCCCTAATTTTATCGTCTCCGACCGCGTCACGCTCATGACGCTTCTGAAATAGGATGCGAATATTTTATCCCGTGGAATTGAACAGGAAACGATTCTATGCGCTGCCCAATATCGTTGGAATATAACGAAACATTTGCAAACGTGACAATAAGAATTTGTCGAAAATTTACTCAACTATTTAGGGGAAAGTCGTCAGAGTTGGGCCACCACTGTATTTGGTATATGACAAATGCTGTCATCGGTGCAAATGCATGGAACTGTTTGTCTCGATGACGGCTAACTTTGTAAAGCATTGACAGTCGCAGAAATTATTTCCAAAAAGTGTCAGGCCCTCGTATTGTTTTTGATAGTGTTGGATGTATTGTACTATTCGAAAAAAAGTGCCCATAACTCGCAAAAAAACCATGCCGAAATTGAAGTAAGTATATAATAACATTGCATGTTCGATCATTAACAAGTTTCTAAAAGGAAATGTTGATTCCTTAACCGCTCCAGCTGTAGTGAGTTGCGATCAAAAAACACGAATGTTGTTAGAGTTGGGTCAGTCGTGTAGTCAGAGTTGGGCCACATCCTTTTCTTTTTCTAACATTGAAATATCATTTCTTAGCATGTTTTTCGCGCTGTTAAACGCTAAAATAATAAATTGTAGAAATGAAAGTCTGAATTTCATGACTAAAAAATGAATAAATAACCATTTTTGCAATAACAAAGAATATGAAAATTTGAATTACAGATAAAAAAATGCTTTATTTCATGTCTTGCAAACCTTCAAACACTATAATAAGTTCTAGAAATGAAAGTCTTCTTGTTTGTTCTTGTAAACAAAAAGTTTTTTCGTATGTCAAAATTGCGACTCTGATTAAATTGATTTTCTGTGTTTTTCATCGTAAGCATGTCAAAATGTATTAGGAACAATAAAATGTTGCATACCATTCCATAAAAACCGGTTTCAGTACATATTCCATGCAATTTCAGTGGTGGCCCAACTCTGACAATTTTTTTTTCTTTCGTCAATAACTTTTTTTTCCCTTGTCGCAGCAAGTTGCCATAGATATATGTTTTAGATAAAGGTTTGAACTTTCAAATAAAAAAAAAATTGAAAATATTCAAATTTTTGAAAAAGATATAGACAATAATCAAAAAGTGGCCCAACTCGGACGACCTTCTCCTATTTATAATGGTTTAAATATAATTGTTAATAACAAATTATTTCAAAAAATTATGATGAAAAAGGTTATTTTTGAAAACAATTGCACCAATCGATTCTACGGAAAAAATGACGACGGAAATCTATATAACACTTTATTGTCAAAGTTGAATTTGCTAGTGTAAGATAATTATAAACAATTAAATTTCTGGAATATGGAAATTATTGAAGCTTAGGTTTTCTCAAAATTTTCCCCACTATAATCGATCGATGCAATCAGTTTTTAAAATCAACAACTTTCAGCATAATTTGTTTAAATAATTTTTCCTAAACAATTTCAAATGACGAAAGAGAATACACGCATATTTTTTTCCCGTTTGCCTGTGAATAGCATCGTTAGTTTGATGCTATCTGGCCTGAGTTTTGCATGGGAATTGGCGTATCCACTTTTACTCTCCCTCGTGCGATTGCTTATAACTGTTTTACACTAACAAATTAAACTTTGACAAGAAAGTGTTTTCGTCGTCATTTTTCCATAGAATCTACTGATCCAATCAGTTTGAAAAAATGACAACTATCATCGTAATTTGCTCGGATATTTTTTTATAAACAATCGCAGATGACAAGAGAGAAAACACGGGTATTTTTTTTCACGCTATCCAGCATAGCTTTCGCCAGGGCCTTAATAAGTTGATACAGCAGAGGAAAATTGGAGGCGTTGAGAATGTAGATTGGGTATTCCACCCCAAATCGGATGGTTTAGATGATTTGAATTTTTGATTTCCTTCATTTTTTGATATTTTCAACCACCCATCCAAAAACTCTTTCTGGCGAAGTTTGAAATTTTTCTGATCACCGGTTCAGAAGACGCTTTTTGTCGGTTTTTCGGTCGTAACTTTTTCAAAAATTGTCCAAATTCAAAAATTTTGTTGTTGTAAGATTTGTTTTCTTACATATTTTTTAGAAAAAAAACCATACACATTCGAAGTATTTCCATAAGCGCATTTTTAAGTTTGTAAGTTTCAATCTCGTTTTCAAAACTGTATGTACTCTTCCATTTTCTTGATGATTTTTTAATTCAAACTTTCGTTCATTCTACGAATTTTAAAACGAAGTTGATAGCGGGTCTATGATAATTACTATTTTTTTCTACTTTTATAAATTTGACAAAACATTATCGGCTATTAACCAGTATCAAAATTACTTCAAAAATAGAAAAAAATAGTAACTATCATAGGCCCACTATCAACTCGGTCTTAAAATTTGTATAACGAACATCAGTTTGAAATTAAAAAGTACGTACAGTGTCAAAAACAAAATTAAAAGTTACAAATTCAAAAATACTTTGAATAATTTTTTTGTATTTTTTGTCGTCAAATTGTTAGAAAACAAAAAAAAAACTACAACAAAATTCGAATTTGGACCATTTTTGAAGAAGTTATGAAATAAGAACCGAAAAAAGCGTCTTTCGAACCGGTGATCAAAAAAATGTCAAACATCGCCAGAAAGAGTTGTTGGATGGGTATTTAAAAATATGAAAAAAAAAGAACAAAAATTCAAATTATTTAAACCGTCTCTCCAGTCTTTCAATTGTCTTCTTTCATATCTAGTACAAAAATCCGATATGAAACTGGTCGAGTAAATTAGAACGATATTATTACAGCGAAGATTTCAAAAATTTTTATCAACTTTCCAGGAAGCTGCAAAACTATTTTCGCGTTACGAGCACGAGGATTATAAAAATTCAGCTGGCAACGATTGATTCGCGATGTAAAAAAAGCTCTCGCATTTCGTCGCGCGTTAACTGTGACCGAACTGTATATCGTGACGATTGCGTTCGTAGATTTGTAATTCGTATAAAACATATTTTGTACGAGTAAAAAAAAGCTTTGGTTGATTTTTATTTTTCAAAAATAAATTTCCGCTCGATTTTAGCGAAATGTATTTAAGTTCGTAACTCACGTGTAAAGCTTGCGATTTCCTTCTTCGTTTTGGATTTCGCGACACGAGCAATAAATGAAAAGTCTATCAAATTTCGACAATTCATCGACATTCGGCGCGATCGAAAGCTCCGCTACTACATCGCTGCTGCGCTGAGAGAGCTTTCATCCCGCAGTCACTCGCACGTTTTTGCCAAAATGATCAAAGTGTAACTACGATCACCAGTCCTCGAACACGTTCGCTCGATCGACTCTGGAGCGCGACTAAAACGCCATCGAGAAGAGAACCGCTTACCACCTGTCCGGATGGTGACGCCACCCGAAATGTGGCGCAGTACTGCCGCGCGAACACGTGGGCCCCGCTCCACTCGAATCTATTCCCACATTTCACGAGCAAAGACTGCGACGGAGTTGCAAATATCAAGTTTTTTTTTAATTCATAACGTCATAAATAATAATTATTTCTCGAATTCGCAATTAGAAAAAATAAAAATACAGAATACATTTTTTTTCACTTTTCATATTTGCCACTATCAGGTATCAGATTATTTTGTAATTAGACGAATGTAAAATATAGATTACTTTTTATTTTTACTACACAAATTTACCAGTACCGAATATCACTAGATTTGTTAATTAAAGAGAATAAATATTTAAAGTATTTTTTAACGATACATTAGTAAAAATGATGTATTTTTAATAACACATCGGTAGCCATTATCGAATAGTCTTCGATTTATAGTAATCAGAATGATAAAAAATGAAGAATAAGGCTTCTTCCTCTATACTTGTAACCAGATTTGCAAATATTCAGGTCTTTTTAAATGTATTACGTTTTCGTTACTAAATATTACTTGAGTTCGTAATTAGAAAAGAGAAAGGGATAGGATATTTTTTATTTTTACCTCCAATTTTTCTCATTATTAAATGCTGGAAATTTTTATTTATGGATATTGTGAAGCACTAGCGATTGTTTTATCTTTTTACTACGAATGAACATCAATTAAAAAATACAATGGAATCGTAATTTTAATATTCTCCGTTAATAAAATCATTAAATATTCTAATGTCAGGATTTTTTAATCGCAAATATCGCAACTCCGAACGATGATGTGCCATTTTCCATTTCATTCAACTTTATCGAAGCCCCATTTTACCCCGGTGGCCTGAATTTTCTGCGCATGTAAAAAGCTATTGCACAAAGCGCTGTCGGCCCAGCGCGCTACTCGCACTACTAGATAGCAGCATACAGCGCAGCAGCGCAGTGCGTAGACAATTTAGCGCCATAGGCAGTATAAAACGAATACCCCCCCCCCCGCCCGTTCCTCCTGCCCACTGAATAAGTACACGTAAAACCCAATGTGATAGAATATGGTATCGCAAATATATTCACATGTAAGATCGAAGTTTACCGTGCAGTACCTCGCTTTGGCTTACCCACACGCATAGACTTATATAAAATAGACTGAGCATTGGGTCGGGGCGAGTGACGACATCTTGTGTTTTTTGCTTTCAGCCTTATCTTTGTCTTATACTAAACGTTGATAATGCTCTGTCTTTCTATCGGTTTCGAGGTGGAGATGAGTAGGGGCCATGTAGGAGCTCGGTAACACGGCAAAGACTACAGAGAGTGGCGCAGAATAGTTTTTTCCCCTCAAGTGCTGAGTTTCTCCATCGTGGTCTGCATTGAAAGCGAAGCAGAGCAAAAAAAGCTACTAGTCAGAAAGAGACGGATCCAAAAATGAGCATCATCCTGGGGCCAAGGCAAACTGCCGGCGCGCTTAGTCTGTTTTATATAAGTCTATGACCCACGCGAACCCTATAGAAACGAAGCTGGGATACGCCCGACCAGCGCGTGGCTCATGGATATGTTTCAAGGACACGTCGGGCTCGCACCTCTGATTTCCCATCAGGAGGCAAACCCTGCGGTCCCTTCGCTCGAGAGCAGGGCCTATCCTAAACCCCTAGCCGCTCTCCAGACAACTCACACGCTGTAACCGGTCTGGAGCTCCAGGACCACACGGAGCCGCGAGCCACGGCAAGAGTACGCGAACACCCCCGCCCAACACCAGCTCGCGGCGTGAGCTTTTAACCATTGCCCCCGCGAGGTCAACCCACTTGTCGGGGTTCACGATCGTGTCGTGAGGGCTCTTCCCCGACCCGCGGTACCGTTTTAGGCGCCAGTTAGCATTCTCGTTCCTCAAAAGGGCCGCTATCAGGGTGGGGACCTGCCTCTCCAGCACCTGGTAGGCCAGCTCGGGCACCCCGGGTGCCCGTTAGGCGTTAGGCTCCTGGGTAGGAAGCACCGGTGTCCTGTAAATCCGTACCACTGAAAATCGGTCCCACTGAAAATCAGTCCCACTGCGAAATTTCTGAAAACAGCCAGGGCGAGTTCTTTTAGGAATACCTACTAGTACCTGGCCCCGAGCCTCCCCGAGCCAATGCCCTTTGAACAATGCTTTGGGAATTCCTCCCAGTCAACCCCTACCAGCTTTCTCTCTACCACCCTCATTGTTCTAACTTCACTAGTGTTTAGTTCGTGAGCTCTTTGTGTGTATATATTACTTGTTCGGTATGGCAGTGACAACGACCAGCCACGGTAAGGCATGTGCTCACTTTGAAGGATATTCGTATGTCGTAAAAAGAAGAAATGTAGACCGGACTGTTGTTTAGCGCTGTTCAAAACAACAATTGACGAAGTGTCGAGGTATACTTAAGACCAAAGACTCCAACATACTTGCTTCAAAAGAACATCAGTGTGGAACTCCGGATGATAGCGGCCTGGAAGTACGGCTTGTGCTGGTTGTGCTGTGACTCGTGGGGCAGGTAGCAAGTAGCCAATATTCATTGTTACAGCGAACTATAGAGTGGGACAGATTTTCACAAATTCCTTAGTGAGACCGATTTTCACTGGTACGGATTTACCCTCACTCGGAAGCACCACACCCGTCCTGAGCGGATGGCGTCACAAATAATCATTTACCAGTTTTGTTGAATGAGATTATAGTTTACTGTTATTGATTGAATATACAGTACAACAGCGCTACGGTTTTTATCCCGCACGCTTCGTGACGCTCCATGTATTTTTAGCCTGATTCTACTCTCTCGGCGAACGAATATTAGATGCCGCCAGTCGCTGGTACTTGTAAGCGATGCTATGCAGTAGTGCAAAGAGTCCGTGGCGTCACATAGAGATATTATAGATAGAGCAGGGATGCCGTAAGCGCGCATGCAAGTGAATGTGTCTGGTCATTAGGAAGAAAGCAAATATGAATTCGGTGACGTTCTTACCGTCTAATGGAGCATGCGCGTCGGCTACATTCCTTTCCACGCAATTTGAACGAATTACTTCCTTTCATTATTTATTGTATAACAAATTGAAGAAAAAAAATTATAAATAATAAGTTTCCTGAGGGAACTTGACAGTTTATTTTCTCGCATGCCCATCACGTCATGGAGGAGAGAGATAGAATCACCAATTCTGTCGATTCTCTTTTTCCATTTAAGAGACGACTCCTCCTATGGCTTGCCTACTAAGCCAGGTGACAGGGAAGAAAAATGTGCACATTTTTACACCAGCAATTTTGTTATGTGATGTAGTATCACTTACATTAGTATAAAGTCACAAAATGTGGACAAATTCCGCTTCAGCATAATGCGCCATCTTGAACAAACGCTATCGGCCGATATCTCGGTAACTATGCATTTTAGACGAAATATTATAATAACCATTGTTGTAGAAAACAAAATTTCCCATCTTTTGTTTTGGATAAAGTTTTTCATAAAACTAAACGTTTGCGATTTATGGCTCATATAATGAATGGATTTTTCTATTCTCATCTATAACTCTAACACTTGTCGAGACGGCCAAGCTGACGGACCGAATAAGCCGCAGCATAATGCTGAAAGAACGACACCGACAGAACAGACAGCCGCAATACTGGTGGACGGACGAAACACCAGGCTGCGCAAGGTCTGTTTGGCAAGACGGAAGGGAAAACCTCCGAGTCGCATACAAGAGAGCACGGAAAACACTGATGAACGCAATACGAGTCAGCAAAACGTACTGCTGGAAAAAGATCTGCGAGGAGGTGAACCGAGACCCCTGGGGAACTGGTTACAAAATTGTAACTGGCAAACTAGGAACCCGGACCCCACCAAACCTCAAGGATGCCGAATCCACACGACGGATCGTACAGGGTCTGTTTCCCATACACCCGAGACATGGACGGACGCAACAGACGATACGGACATACCGACAGCCCCCACATTCACGGTGGAGGAGCTCAACAAGGCTTCCAACGCAATGAAGACTAGGAAAGCACCGAGACCGGACCGGGTACCGGCGGAAATTGTACGGCTGATGGTTAACCTGAGGCCGAAGATATTTCTCGACCTGTACAACACTTGCTTGATGACGGGAACGTTTAGCGACCTGGGGAAAACGGCGGGACTGGTCCTCATTCCAAAAGGAAAGAGCGACCATAACACACCGTCAGGCTACCAGCCGCTGAGTCTAGTTGACACAACAGGTAAACTCTACGAACAATTACTGAAACCGAGACTGACAGACGCGATACAGACCAGCGGAGGCTTTTCAGACCTGCAGTTCGGATTTAAGAGGGGCCGATCGACGATTGGAGCGATCCAAAAGGTAATCGAGTGCTTCCGGGACCTAGACAAACGCTGCCATGCGGCGCGACCGATCGTACTCTTGGCGACACTGGACATTAGAAACGGCTTCAACTCGGCCAGGTGGGTAGACGTCTTGGGGGCCCTTAAAGACAACCTCAGCCGAAGGACCGGTGACGAGACAGATCACCGCGGGGTCGCACAAGGGTCCATACTGGAAGCAGACTTTTGGAAGGACTGTACTACGGCTCGCTCAGGCTGGAGTTTCCGCTCGGCGTCCTCCTCGTCGCTTACGCCGATGACGTGGCGTCGGTGATCACCGAGCGGTCTGCGGGCCTGGCACAGCTTAAACTGGACCAGACGATGCGACGGGTCGAACGATGGATGACGGACCACGGACTACAACTCGCGACTGAAAAGACAGTGCTGATGCTACTCAGTAGAAAACGCATACAGACGCGACTACCCATGTGGGTCGGGACAGACGAACTCGTGACCGAAGAAGTGGTCAAATATCTGGGGGTGACCCTAGACACGAAGATGACCTTCTGGCCTCACATACAGAAGATGTGTCGGAAGGCGGCCGAAAGGATAGTATCCTTAAGCCGTCTAATGGCCAACACTAACGGACCGCGAACGGGAAAACGACGACTGTTAATGACGACAGCTCGCTTGATCTTCCTATACGGCGCGGAGATCTGGGCAGATAGCCTGAAGACCAAGAAATACTGCCACGCGATGACGACGGTACAGAGACAGGACGCGCTGAGGATCGCCTGCTCCTACCGGACGGTCTCAACACAGGCAGTCCTAGTGGCGGCCGGTGTAATCCCCGTGGACCTACTAGCTTTCGAGTGAAAGAGAATATACGGGAGAAGCGCGGACATCGGACGAAAGGACGCGGCAGTCGCGGAAAGCGACAAGACGATACAAACATGGCAAGACCGATGGACAGAAGGACGCACAGGCAACTGGACGAGAAGGCTTATAAAGGACCTGAGACCGTGGAGGGGGAGGAATTAGGGGGACGTAGACTTCTACGTTACTCAGCTTTTGACCGGACACGGCTACTTCCGACAGTACCTTTATAAAATGAACAAAGTACAGACGCCAGACTGTACACTTTTTTCACGGGTGATCACTGGACAGGACTGCGACTGCGACTCGAAACGACTGTTGGCAGCATCAACCCGGACAACATCGTCCGGGTGATGCTTCACTCGACGGAGTAGTGGCAACTAGTTGCCACCTATACAGAGACGATACTGCGACAGAAAAACGCTGACGGCTGCCTCGCCTAACCGAGCAGACGGACAGACGACACGCGACAGGTGACAGAGAACAAGACGAACGAACGGACACAGACAGAACCCCCAGCCAGAAGTAATACCACAATAGTTCCTCGCTGGGGGGTGGACCACGAGGAGAGGGCGGTTTAGTGAGTAGGCCTACTTTTTTGGGAGCCCCACATACCCCCTCGGTTTGGAGTCGGGGGATATCCGTAAAAAGGATTCCGCAACTCCTTGTAAAAAAAAAAATTATAAACAAAAAAAAATTACTACAACAACCACTAAACACGCGACTTCTTAATTATTATTGAAAATCAACCGCAATCAATTCGTTAAAAAATTGATGACGATCCGGAGAAAATGTAATAATTCTCCACGAGACCAAAATTCTCAGTCATTTTTTAATCGTCGGATATTTTGAATTTTTCTTTGAAATTCTGTTCGATAAGACTGTGCTTAATAATGTAGCGACAAATGTTTCGATCTTTGGTGAGTTGTGTTTTATTATCTCCTCAGGTTTATTTGCGAGAATGAAGGGGATGACATTCGTCATGCATAAGTTTTGTATTAATTTAATTGGATTGAATAATATATCAGTTTGTACGAAGTGACACTCCCTGGGCGGTTGCCTACACCGCGTCTACGTGGCGTTAAGTTTCCCAATCAAGTAATGGGCAGGATTACGCACGAGCGTAGGCCCCAAAGGGTTTGAAATAAAATACAGCTCAACGTCATGGAAGCATGCATACTAATTGAATTAAAATGTCCGATAAGTACACGTTCGACGAAGTCCTTCGAATTTGCTCGAAGGTATCAAACTATGCGAAGTAGGATTGGCGTATTTTTTTTTCAGACACAAAGTATCAAGCTCACTCGGCGCTTAACCAAAGGAACTTTCGTTCAATGAAATTTATTCGAGAGAATGCGCACAATTTAACAACTTGATGGCTATCGCGTTCACCAGAAGCTCTTTTTTCTTCTTTTTTTTAATAACGTGCCAGAAAAATTAACGACGCGATTTGGTAACAGCTGGGTGACGTTGGATTATAAAGTGTTCGGTGTAATTACTAATTATTATGCAAAATTTAGCATCGTCATCGCAACCACCGGTCATTTGTCCTCGCTAGTTTACTAATTGAATTCATTTCGGCAATCCTCTAGGTACCTGTTGCTTCTAGTCCGTTCGTTTTGCAGCGTAGACACCCTACGAGAATAGCTCGTCAATATTCGTGAAAATATTTAACCTTTCAAAATTTGCAGTATAAAATAATGACAATAAAATAATAATTATTGATTTGAAAAATTGGAAAAATTCACCATTTTTCATGGTAATTACGTAGTTCGAGTACTTTTCCGAAAAACATTGGTAAACATTTTTTGAAGCATGGGCTGCCTCAATTGGTCACTACGAATGATATTCCGTCGGGGAAGGCTGACATTTCCGATTATTGCCCTAAGTTGTGGCGCTTTGAAGTTCCGAGAGATACACAATGAAACAGGGCATGTTTTAATAATTCGACGTTTACGTTCCCGGGTTGTATACGGTTGGAATTTTCAAAAAATCTATTCTTTGTGTTACATTATATCTACTTTCTGTCTTATCTACATTCTGTCCATTTTTCAAATGGAAATTCGAAATATTTCGGACGGTACAGTTTTTCTTGGAAGAGGGTGACACTTGTCGCCAGCGACCCCCCCCCCCCTCCCCCTTCCCCCTCTATTTCTAGCTGCAATTAGGAAATAGCGAAATAAACCGGCCCAATGTATCGGTTCGTTTTCGCCTTCCAATAGGGATAACCATACAAAACAAACGCCTCGAACATCCGCGCACGGAGAGTAGTACCTAGTCAGTCGAAACAGGAAAGTGTAGCAGTAAACTTGGGAGCTCGTTTATACTTTCTTCTGTTTTTTTTTTTTTTTTTGTGAAAACGAAATATGCAGAGAAATAAGAGCATTTTCTAAAATTCATATGCCGAAAAAGAGGATGCACAGCGCGTGTTTGTCTCAAACCGAAGAGTGCATGAGAGCTCACATGGGAGAATAATGGTCTGCAGATAACAGCAACTTGATGTATTAGAGGCTGCCGAAGATTTGAAGGGTTTACTATATGGCCCTGGAATGGACGACTCGATGTGAGCTGAAAAAAAATTGTCAACCATGGGTAAACTGCTTATGAAACTTCAAACGCGTTTATCTCAAAACGACATTTTCGAAGTCGGTGAGCACGATTTCTGGAAAACGCCTGAACCGATCAGTCTCAAATTTTAACATGAGCTTTCTAAGGATATTGTCGAGTAATCAATCGTAGCTTTTTTCTCGCCGATGAATACTTTTTTATAAGCAATTTAAGGCCAGCATTGTTGTCAAAAATTGATTTTTTACGAAGTCGCCATTTTGTGAAAAATAATCATTTTACTTATTCCTACGATAAAACACAGGATTACAGGATTATACATTATAGTAACGAAATGTCTTTGGTTCTTTCATTTTAAATGATCCAGTCGAGGGATATCTCGCGCACCGCGAAACATGTTTTTAGAGAAGCTCAATGTTGCCAGATTTCAACTCGACAAGTCATACGAGTGCTTATGACAATGCACTCAATTGATCTCGGCAGTAGCGATAGTTCATCCTTAAGGGGGGAGCCTGCTTTAGATGCTTCAAAAAATCAATTTTTTCGAGGATTTTTTTGGGAAGGAAAAACAAATCCGATTGAAACGAAACTTACGGGGTTTATTATTATATATTTCAACAGTCTTCTCAAATCTTTTCATTAAAGTACATATCATATTATGCCTGGTACACGCATTTCGCCCAGACGTCTAGAGTGTGCATTTGTCGTGCGGCGGAAAAGATGCAGGTCGCAATTTCTATCTGAAACAAAGAACCCAAAACAATTTTTATTTTTTAATAGTATAGCTTCTAGTTAAACCAATAAAATTCAACAAAAAGTAAAAATTTCAACAATTTCTCGCAAATTAAACAAAAAATTCATTTTTTTGGAAAAAAATTTCACCTTAGATCGTTTAAACAGTAGGTTAATCTTAACTTTCTTAAGGTTTTTTAGGTTCAACTAGAAGAGAATTTAATCCCGAATACAATGCATTCTGTTTCGTTTTGATAGAACATTTAGAGTTTTCGCTACCTTTCCCGCCAATTAGGAAGAATCGTAAAAATGAAAAACCGAGAAATCGCGCGTCAAAGTCTCCGCATATAAAAAATCGTAATTTTCTCGAACTTACCGCATTAATATGCTAATCAGCGATTCCTGGTCCATAAAGTCGCTCTTCGGACTCTTCAAAAAACTGGTTTTCGCCTAGATGGTCGAGTCTGCGGGCTGTTTGCTTGAACATGAAAACTTGAACATGCGCGCCTGTTTTGTCGAGGGACGCGCTCGTATACCTGCTCGACGCTTCCTCGCTATTTCTTCCGCAATTCCGAAAATATTTCGAATTTGCTTCTCAAATTTCAGGGACACATTCTTGGATAGTTTAGGAAGATATTTATGCACAAAAAAATCGATATTTTGAAGCATCAACGCGGGCTCCTTCATTAAGGGTAGCGTGTTATGAATAAGGTAACAACGTAAATACTACCGAACGAGGATATTTCTTTTGATTTCGGCAATATAACTGCCCTTTTCCACGCTACTTGAATTTATGTTATGTCCCGAAGTACCGAAAGAAAACGAAAATGTTAGTTACGCGGTGCGGTGTGTAGTGCGTGTGTGCGAATACATATCATGCACTGATACGCTGTGAATACATATCGTACACTGTGAATCGCGTGAATTGTTTTTTTGTTAAAAAAAAAAAACAAGTTATACGGAGATATTTCAAGCTCCCGCGACTGATTATCACTAATCAACATGCCAATTAACAAGAAAAGAAAACAAATTGTGTCATCATTTTTCGAAGAAGTTGCACTTCTAAATAATTACCAAAAATTCTTACTGTTGCCATTTGATATCTGTAATATTATTGATTGGCAACAATTTTCTAGCTAATCGTCTTGTTTTTTTTTATTACGTTTCAAGGCGAGCGTTTTCCGACGGAAAATACGAAACAATCCTCGTTCTCTTTACCGTGTTTTTCATTTCTACAAAAATCACGGTCTGCTGATACGTAATATTGGCAAATTGTTGCTTGAGAAAAAAAGTAACGCGAAAAAGTGAAGGCTAAATAAAGCAGATAAGATTCCCCAATAAAGTATCGATTATTATTAAAAAATATTGATTTTTCCAAATATAGCGCAGCTACAAGAAAAAAGGTTTTTGAATTCCGGTGCGAAAAAAAAATCAATCTTTGAAGCCGTATTAAAAAAAAAGTTCGCGATATATCTAAAGAATATTGGGTACTTCGCCAGATAACTTAACTATGTTCTATTCTTTCGTCTCTCAGGTTTTCCAGCACTTCTCACGTCTACTACCCTATAATACGAATTTTATAATAATAATCATTACAGTAATTTACAATGAACATAGCTTATTCCAATGGATAAAACTTTCTATTTTAAATTAGTCTTTAAACATTCATAAAATGACTATTTATAAATAATTATTTATTATGCATTAATGGCTATAAAATGGTAATTTACCGTCAACGATTATTATTCCGTATACATACTTTTATCATTCAATTATTTACATTCGTTTGGTTGTTCCTCATTTATTATTTATCATTCCTTATTTATTATTTATTGTTTTTGCTATAGCTGGTGACTGTGCAAGGCCCATCGCCCGAGGGCCCTCAGCCCAAGCAATATTATAATTTCAGTTTTACAATACATTGCGTAATAGGCCGTATGCTGGTGAGATGATGGCTGTTATCTATTTTTTATCATTCATTTATTTATTTATAATTTTTTTATTATCGAACTAGATGAGCATCTTCGATTCAAATTGATTACAGCGTGCGAGGTAAGTTTACGCATGCGTGGTAGGTTTAGGCTGCACGTGCGTAGAATTTCGTAGTCGAAATCTGCACGTTTCTGGATGAATGGCTCGTTTGTAGAGCAAACATGTCGGAATCGTACTCCTGAGCATGCTCGATAGCAGCACAGAGATGGATGGTAGGTACACGCGTGTGTCGTGACGCGTCGATTCACGGCTGCTGATACTTACTTATTGTTCGATATCGATCGGGAAATGTCACGAACCGACTTCGCGATAGGATCGTCGTATTGCTTATTCATGAAGTTGCGATCGGCCTGACGAAAGACGAAAGTTTGAAAGAAAGCCCATTTCCTCGGGAATTCGAATTCGTAGTACACCCTACCTACGAACGCCTCGCCGGAATCCATTTCGAAGCCTATCTCCTCGAACAAATCCAAACATCCGCATTTGCATAACATCTCGGTACCATCGTTACGCAACGCAGCGGAAAACGCGCCGGTTCGTATACTGAAATCGGAGGTGGGTATCGATTCGTCGTTGCAAGTGACACGCGGATGTCTCCGTCTCTTCGCCGTATAAGCTATCGGTGCACGGGCACGAAAATACATTACACGATGCCATGAGATAATTAATTCGATATAGTCCACTCGAGAGGAAAACCCTCTCGACTATTCCATGCTATACATAAGTAGTCGCGTGAATCAATCACAAAACAACTTAGTGCGCGTTGAGGGATATTTTACGCAAAAATGTGATATTTTACGAAAAATTCCCTATCGATGGCTCATCGAACGTTCAAATCGCTGATATCTGGATATTTTGAAGTTATTTTATTTATTCTACCTCGGGCATTATTTGAGGAAGTTCAAGTGGGTTGGTCGAAACCATAAGTTTGGAATTTGTCATTCAGAAATTTGTGGTATCGAATGATTAAAACAGAAAATAAAACCAACGATTTTTATTATCATGCGGATAAATTCATTGTCAAAGGATTTTTCTTTTTATGAATTGTTTGTTTAATATTATTCAATCATTTTTGATGATAGGATTAAACTTTTGGATGTTTTCTCCAGACTTGAAGGAAGAAAATATGAAATACACAGATAAAATATATTTTTACATTTTTTAAAACTTATCAATACAAATTTTATTTAAAAAACTTGCTTTTCCCTTTTGCCAAAAAACAGCTTCTGCCTTCGTTAAATTATTTGGATATTATTCTCGATCCATCTATCTATCAGTCTGGTCTATCTATCTATCTATCTATCTATCTATCTATCTATCTATCTGCCTATCTATCTATTTCTCTGTCTATATAATTATTACGGTTTCCCTTAAAATGGGTAAAAAAATAATCGGGCCACCCCCTAAAACGGTTCCAAATAACACCCAAAAAAAAATCCACACGAAACCTCAGCTATCTCCGTTAAGAGGAAAGCGTGCCCGTAAGCATAAACTTAAATTTAAAAATTAATTTTTCTTCACGATTCGCGTAATTTTTTTTGTAAGCCAGTTTATGTGCCAATTTATTTTTAACTTTTCGAAGCTATTGTATATTGGTATTCAATATGCAGAACAAATAATAATGTCCTCTATACTGGATTTGATTATTATTTTAGTACAATAGTATGATTTAACTGCTGCCAAACGTTTTTAATCGCAACCAAATCAAAGTTTGAAATTGAATCGTTGCCCAAACCGGAAGTCCGATGTTATGGTTTATCGTCAATTTATCGTTCCTAATTAACGGATAGTTTCGCCAACATTTGGATACATATTGATGGCATATTGTTTTTATTCGTTATAACAATAGATCTGCCATTTTCATATCAAATTGACGTGTTTTGCGTAATACTACACGTATCGTGAATTTCGATTTGGATAAAAAAAATCTTCCTGAAAACCTTCAAATTTTCGTAGAAAATTTCGAAACTAAATAATCTAACGAAATGAATGTATACAAAATAGTTTGCACGTTTTACGTTTAATAATGCCTTAACCTCCTTCAAACCCCCCACAGGGTGGAAAATTTCGCCTATTCGCCATTTTTGGTATTAAAATTATTACAAATAGAGATAAATAATTTATCTTTGATAACTCGAATAATTTTGATGACGGTCTTTTACAATTTCTGACCAGCTCGGCAGTAAATTATGATGAAAATGGTCTAGAAATTTTGTGTAGATATTTGTCGGTATACTTTTGACAAATATCTTAGGTTTCGACGAAGAATTTTGGAATAAAAGCTATCTCTATTTTCCTAATCTCGAATCAACGCACAATATTTAGTCTTGACTAGAACAAAGTAAGGAAACACCCCGTTTTCATCGCTTTCAACGATTAAATACACCGAGGTTTGCCGTAAACGGAGAAAATTATTCCTCGCAACGAGCCAATGAAGCTTGAAGATGACAATTTTCACCGAACAATTCATCTCGAACGTTTTCACTATCCGATGAGGTTTCACATCGGTTCGTACGAAACGATTCTACTGTGCTTTCGGCCCACCACGTCGGTCTGATTGCGTGCTGAATAGACAACCATGAGTATCTTATTACGATGCAATTGACTACGTGACCATGACCATCGTGTTTTCTCCACGGGTCAGGTTCGTTTCTGGTAAATCGTTCCTCCCACATCAGACCACGAAGTCGCATTTGTCGCATTGAAACATTGTCAAGTGCACAATTAACCGACCCGATTTCCCATCCTGACCCAATTTGAAACTATTATCCACCGATCTCGCATTTTATACGATCAGATTCGTCATTGAACGACCGTATTAAGGGGGAAACCTGCTTTAGATGCTTCAAAATATCGATTTTTTTGCATAAATATCTTCCTAAACTATCCAAGAATGTGTCCCTGAAATTTGAGAAGCAAATTCGAAATATTTTCGGAATTGCGGAAGAAATAGCGAGGAAGCACCGAGCAGGTATACGGGCGCGTCACCCGACAAAACAGGCGCGCATGTTCAAGTTTTCGTGTTCAAGCAAACAGCCCGCAGACTCGACCATCTAGGCGAAAACCAGTTTTTTGAAGAGTCCGAAGAGCGACTTTATGGACCAGGAATCGCTGATTAGCATATTAATGCGGTAAGTTCGAGAAAATTACGATTTTTTATATGCGGAGACTTTGACGCGCGATTTCTCGGTTTTTCATTTTTACGATTCTTCCTAATTGGCGGGAAAGGTAGCGAAAACTCTAAATGTTCTATCAAAACGAAACAGAATGCATTGTATTCGGGATTAAATTCTCTTCTAGTTGAACCTAAAAAACCTTAAGAAAGTTAAGATTAACCTACTGTTTAAACGATCTAGGGTGAAATTTTTTTCCAAAAAAAATGAATTTTTTGTTTAATTTGCGAGAAATTGTTGAAATTTTTACTTTTTGTTGAATTTTATTGGTTTAACTAGAAGCTATACTATTAAAAAATAAAAATTGTTTTGGGTTCTTTGTTTCAGATAGAAATCGCGACCTGCATCTTTCCCGCCGCACGACAAATGCACACTCTAGACGCCTCGGCGAAATGCGTGTACCTGGCATAATATGATATGTACTTTAATAAAAAAGTTTGAGAAGACTGTTGAAATATATAATAAAAAACACCGTAAGTTTCGTTTCAATCGGATGTGTCTTTCCTTCTCCAAAAAAACCCTCGAAAAAATCGATTGTTTGAAGCATCTAAAGCAGCTTCCTCCCTTAACTCATTGAGGCCTTGAGGCTCAGGCAAAAGCTGTACGGCAAATGAGAAAAGATACCCGTGTTTTTTCCTCTTGTATAATAATAATAATAATAATAATAATTTGAACAAAATATGATAGAAGTTGTTATTATAAAAATCTGATTGCACCAATCGATTCTACGGGAGAAAATAGAACGAAAACCTATGTACCACTTTTTGGTCACAGTTCAAATTGGTAGTGCAAAACGGTTATAAACAATTGAATTGAATAGGTATGTACCTTGTTGATTGAATACCGAGACCGTAGGGTGAAATATATGCACGCTTATCACCTGAGATGTAATCACATCGCGTTAATTTTCGAGAGAATAATCGAACTGGCAAAGAAACAAATCATCTCCTATCATCGCAAAGCACTGTTTACCGATCACACGCGTCATCCCGAGCTTTTGGAAGCAACATTGTTGACACGTGCGACTACAGAGGATCAGATTAGTTCGGGCTCGAGCCGAAAATCGTGTTATTATCTCCAACTTATCAACGCAAATCGATATACTCGTGACATTTCGCAGCGAGCTGCCCAATCTCGATGAGTGTTCGATGGTCACTTACGAGAGAAGGTTGACCGCGACACGTCCGCGACCCAAATCGTAGGGGAAACGAAGTAAGACGTATCGAAGGCGACGAATCGGTGTATCGAAGACGAAATGAATTTTTTCAGATCAGATAAATCGAAAAATATTTGCGAAATTCGGTAATAATTACCGCATGATTTTATGATTATCATTTTCATCGGATAAAAAATACTGATTGCGTAATGTAAAATACGACAACTAATCGCGCCTGTAAACCGAATTGGTAGGAATTCAAAAAATGTAATGACTTCTTTATCGAAAAAGTAGTTTACGCGTATGCTACGTGTTTCACGCACATTTTCGAAAATATTGAGCAAAAAATGACGCGTCATGCATTGCAAAAAAATCTATAATCGATTATCCATTGAATTAAATTCGCGTTATGGAAATTATGCACGTTGCAAAACGGAGTACGATTATTCATAGTTGAAAACGTTTTCGTATTGGATGTATTTAACAGAATTTCCCAAAAATTTGACGACGGTCGATCTTTGTTGGTCAATGCATGGGAAAATTAATTTGATGACATTAATAAAACGAGTTACATGAATATATTTCCCTAAAGTAATCTTAACTCTAGTATCAAATTTATTTACAAAGTGAATCTATGTACAGAAGCCTCGAAGAAAATGTTGGAATTTCGTTCCTCCGTGATTTTCAGTCCGGATTTGCAAATTCGCATCGCGACGAATCAATCAGTTCCTCAAGGTCAGACCCTTTTTCGTCGAGATGGTGCAGGATGCAGGATGGAGGATGCGAGGTTTTTCGTCAGATTGGAAGTGATTCCTGGGTATTGAAACCCTCGACAACGGTCAGGCATTTCCATCCGCTTGAATTGTGTCATGAATCCAAGTTAGGTAATACTGCACGCGCGTGTACACGTCGGGATAACCTGGTTGCGCGCATCCCGATCCGAACGACGTAACTCCAGTCAATTCCCAATCGCCGTTCGCACGTCGACACTGCAATGGACCACCGGAATCACCCTGAAACGAAGGAAACAACTTTTTTCGGACCAAAGTAGAAAGAAAAATGCCTGCCGAGTGGACGAATATCGAATGATCCACCCCAAAATACGTATGGGGCAAGCCACGGCAAATCGGAAAGTTTGAAAAACTGTTATTTGTGATTTCTTCAATTTTTTGACATTTTCTTGTGACCTTCGAAAAAACCTTCCAGATAAATTTCAAAGATTTTTCGATTACCCGTTCAAAAGACATCTAATTTCGGTTTCCTGGCCATAACTTTTTGAAAAATGTTTTTTTTTCATAATTTTAGTTGTTTAAATGTATTTTTCGATAAAAATACGAAATTTTCTTTCAAAATATTCTCAGATGTGAACTTTAAGTTTTGAACTTGAGAATTTTTTTTCCTGTGTGTTTATCCTGTTGTTTTTTTTTTTGTTTTAATTACTTTATCACAAACTCTTTTGCGCAGTTTGATCGTGAGTTCTTAATGATTATTATTTTTTTTACTCCTCAAAATGTTGTTTTCTTCATTAAGCATCATGAATACTAATTTTTATCACAGTGTTAAATTTTGAACAAAATTGTTCAAATTTTCAATAGTCGAAGAAAAAAATAGTAACTATAAAGATCCCAGGATCAAACTGGGCAGAAAAGAGATTATATAGATAATGGCGTGCGGGAAATAATTTTTAAAAAATCAAAGAATACCCTCACTTTCAAAATAAAAAGTTCAGAGTTTAAAACTTGAAAATCCCATACTAAAATATTTTCAAGAAATTCTACGATTTTTTTTCGTTCTGAAAAGTACACAATAAAACGAAACTTTTGGGGAAGAGACATCTAATTTCGTGGAAGAAACCGAAATTTGATATTTTTTGAACGGGTGATCAAAGAAATCTCGAAATTTACTGAGAAGGTTTTTTAGAAGGATAAAACAAATTATATAAAAAAACTGAGAAAAACAAAAATAATTTCTTTTCAAACTGTTCGATTTGGCGTGGAATGCCCCGTATATTAGTCTGTTTCAAAAAAAATCTACAAGTTTTTTTGTTAAACATATTGAAACTATTGTTGGGAATAACGAAGAAGAGATACCGTGACAGTTACGGCTCGTGATATTAATATTAAGAGATGTTGCATCACAAACTTCAATTTCCCATTTGATTAACATGGAGAAAATTTCCTTATACATTTTTGAATTTTTTCACTGATCAACGAATTATCAGATTTATGAGAACTTAGCATATTTTTGTAGGGAATTGAACCCTCTACAAAAAAGGTCTCTAGTAATTTTTCGATAAGCCTACTCCTTAAATGTTGCAAATTCACCATGAATCCAACTCTAATCCCGAATAACTTTAGAAGGAGTAAGTTTATCGAGAAATGACTACCGACCTTTTTTGTAGAACGTTCACTTCCCTACCAAAATATGCTACAGTCTCGTCGGTCTGACAATCCATCGACGAGTTAAAAAATTCCAAAACGTAAAAGAAAGTTTTCCCCGTGTTAATCAAACGGGAAATTGAAATTTGTGACGCGGCACCTCTTAATATTAATATTAAAAGCTGTAACGTTCACAGTATCTCGTTTTCATCATTCCCAACAATATTTTCATTATATTTACGAACAAGAAATATTCGATTTTTTTGGCACAATGTAATATGTATATGTTTATGACATTTGTGAACGCAGGTGTCGTAAAAATAAAAGCATCGGAAGCCAATATTTTCTCAAACTTCAAATCCTCAGCCTCTATATGACTGAACACTTGAGTCGCTATTCGAAATGAAATAGATGTGCCCCCGGAAAGTAATATGTCGGAGTATACAATATACATTTGAGGCTACTCGAGATATTCCTCGGGGGATGAACGATAAGTAAGTTTGTAAATGTATCTAATCCGCGAATGCTGTCGCAGATGAATTCAATAATACGATTATCACATCTGATCACATTTTTGATCGTGTTTAACTGTTGCCTGGGGATCGAATTTATCGAATTTATCGAATGTAATCTACCATTTTGCTAGAATAACAAAAAAAGAACTGCAATCGAATTTCGTTTTTGGGAACAAAATGACCAAAAACTGTTTACAAAAAAACTTCGAATTGGCCGTAAATTTGGTTAGTTTTATTGGCATACTATGCACTTTACTTGATGATGGGTGAAAATAATATTCTCGATGCCAGTCAGAATCAAATGAAGGGAAAAATCGATCATTTAACAGCGAAAGTCGGAGATTCCGTGATTGGTCTGCTGTGAATACTCGAGAAAAAAAGGAACAAAATTGACGAGCAAAAGAAGGTGAAACGAAAAAAAAAATCATTTTTGCGAAAATGCGAGAACTGGAAAACGACTGAGACAGGAAAAATGAAAAAAAATATAGCAAAAACGATTATTACAGGTTTTTATCGTGGATACGGTCTGTCAAAAAAGTTCATTTTTCAGGTAATGTTTTTCTAGTGAAATCAATGATTTTCGAGATGTTTAAAAAAAATCGATTAGAGCGTGGACGTGTAATATGTGAGGAAAAACGTCGGTACCACGCAACTGCCCGTGGAGCCATCGGTGTGTCCAGCACAAAGGTGACCACCACGAATCGGTACGAATTGGCTGTATGCAAGTTCGCAATCCTCCACGTCGAGAAGAGGTACGTTAGCTTCCAAAAGGGCTGTAGATAGGGCAGGCGATGGTCCAGACCGGCCCCATCCCGAGGCAACGCAGTCAGTCCCAGATTTATTCCACTCCACTTGTATTTCCGGCAGACAAATGGTTCTCACCGTAGACGACAGTGGCGCACGTCGGCCCAATTTCAAGAGAGCTTCAAAAACCCGAACGAGTCACGAATTATTACCAGCTGATGATCCAGCAGATGCTGGAATAAATGTTGACAAAAAATGCTCACCGATATCGTGAACGTAGTTGTTGAATCGTTCGTGTTGTACGATTCGTTCTACGGGTAGCCGAGCAGATCCTCGACGTCCAGCATCCAACTCCCACTCTCCAACGACTGCCGTCCACAGCGCACCGATAGGCAGATTGAACAGTTCACTGATATTCAAAAATCATATTCACATCACTCACAGCAATCATTTTTTCGCAGGTATTTTTAACTCGACAAAAAAACTCGACTAGCTGAAAAAAATGTGTATTTTCCAATTTTTATCCAAATTTTATAGGCACAGATTCCATTTTTGAATCCCACGCAAAAATATTTTTTATAACGAATTGCATACGATTTTTAAACAAATTGTACACAATTTTCATAACATTTTTATATACAAATTTGTGACAATTTTATCATTTTTATAATTTTATAATTCGGGTAGAAATAGAAAGAATACACATTTTTTCAACTCGTACATTACGAATTATTAAAATTTCAGAAGACAAAGTTTCATTTCACGACGGAAAACAACGGATTTTTTTCTATCATTGTTTTGGTGTCACGATAATGACGGTAAAAGTTTCATTGCATCTAGTATTATTTCTGACGCGGTTGAATGGTGCACCGAATGGATCGATTTCTCAGTGGTGAAAACGAAATTTCAGCGATATCATTTCATTTTCACTTAAGCGAGAACGTCGCGGCGGTGGGGAGGCAAGAGAGAGCGTGCATCCGTTATTCATAAGTTGATCGAAGTTATCGATAGGGGAAATCATTCGAGCATCTCGTACGATGTGTTTAATTTCTAATGAGTTTCGAGACAAGTGATCCGCGCGTCTTTCTCAACACATGAAAAACGTGTCAAAATTCAATTCGTTCGATGACCATTAGCTATTTGCGCGTATTGATAGCATCCAGGTATTGCGTATTGATAGCAGTGATACGAAGTAGCAAAAATATGAAAACCAAATATATCAATGCGAATCACAAATAATACTTTGTTCGTTACAAATTTTTAATAATTTCGGAACGAATAATGAGAAGCACCTCGACGTCCGTCAATAATTCCATCTCTGTTTACATTAACAAGCTTATACATATTTGCCTCGCTTCGGGAATTTAAAAAAAAAAAACAACAGCAATTCACGTAAAAAAATGAAATGCATGAAACTCGTCATTAATTATGATCGTTCCATATTACATTTTTCTAACTCATTGATGTCTACGCAAGATTCGTGGACATACATAATCCAAGCAAATCTCTCACATTATTGTAAAGCTACAGATTAGTGCGTGAACACTAGAATATGCTGATAATTAATGTTGCACGAAATATAAAGCATAATATAAAATATTTGACAAGAAATATTAATGACCAATAATATTATTGGTAATAACAACGTTATTAATCGGATAATAATATGATCGTAACCCGCCCGTCATGTCTCTGAACAGTTTTGCCGCGGAGCTCCCCTTAATTTCACGATAGTTATGTGCGGAGCGGCGAGAATATTCGCCTGCGAGAAACGGACAACTTCTAGCGGCGGCGCATGGTACTACGCGCTGTTCCACGCACTTCTTTGATAAATTTCAGATCAGAAACTTATTCGACCGTTAGTTTACTCCAATAAAAAAAAATTCGACCGATTTGGAAAACCTTACACGGTATTTGTAATTATTGTGACAAACTGTACGCAAGAATGATATCTAATGACCATTTGATTCTATTATTAATAGTAATTTAAGCGCAGCTGTGTAAAAACAAAACGACGAACCGGTGCAATAAGTCTGGATTCAATTGCAAAATGTAAGTGATAGAAAAATAATACGTCTTCGGTGATCTTTGACTGTGAAAGAGGCGAAGATATCCTTATCGACGATTTACCGAAGTACTTCGGGGACAAAGGTAAGCGAGAAATCCTAAACTCTCGCCGTTTCAACCCTCCAAGACGATAGACAAGGCATTGGCAATATACAAGAATGGCGAGAGTAATCTGACACTCGGAACATTTCAACGATTAATGAAAAGTCGTCTTTGAAGAAAGCTAGTCGATTGATCGATCTGAAATTCCTCGCGTGACAAAGGGTTTCGCATTGATGCTAATCGCGAGTGAAATCGAAATCTCGGAACATCAGGAGACACAGATGCTATGGAGTCCGAGATTGTTTCACGCGAAGGAGTTTCTAACTTTCTCGCTGGTGACTATGCCGGAAAATTTCCCGGAGCACGCCAATTGGCTGATAATTGGAATGAAAAAATCGAAGCATCGGGTGCTCTTACTTGTGGATGCAATGGGCCGCGGTCAACACCCACATCGGGTCGATGAGGACTCCACCGCACCAGTGACCGATGAAACCCAATTTCGGATGCAGAAGTTGAAGAGAAACTTGCCAAGGCCAGGCACCCCTCTGACTTGCCTTCCCGTTGAAAATTCTCCCAGTTGTGGACGGGGTTGACACTTGGCGTGCGGAGCCTCGAGGTTGTCTTTGAGTAATGGCTGGTCGACCGCATTCTGCAACGAGGATGACCTTTTCTCAAACAATTTTCACAGCATCATATACGATTCACCTGTTCCATGCTCCTCGCACAGATTCTATCCATAATTGAAACGTAGATATTCGAATTGGAATCTCAGGAGAAAATCTGTAGCAGATCAAATATCTAGGATTCTATCACTAGATATTTGTGGCGTTAAGACATTTATGGACTTTGGCCGGAATTAGAGTTACGAGAATAAGCGTTCTAGTCGTTGATTAACACGATTACCATGGAAAATGTCGGGTGTTCTAAGACGAATAAATCGATACTCGCTTGCGAGTGCAAATCTGCGTTAGAAGAAAAATGCTTTACGTTGTTGTTGCCCCCGCAAATGATTTGTGATTGCATAAAAGAAAATCGTGAATTATACGTGTAAAAAAAAGAAAACGAGCATTTCATGGATTAAGATTGCTACAGATTTTATGAAGTTTCACATCGAATACTTTTGACTTTTGGGATGTTAGCGCTAAAGTTCGAGAACCGAAATGAATTCAGGTACTCTCTTCCATTTCGTTCAAAACAATTCCTTGATTGTCGATATTTTAGCTCGGATAGCCAATTATCATCGTTGAATTAAACCGCATGTCAATTTTCAAAGGATTCTGAACTATTTAATGAAAAATCTTCAACTCGTCCCTCTATGAATATCCCATTTTTCACTTTGTGTCGGGTAACGTGGGCTCGAGAAAAATTTCACGCGGGGTTGAAGACAACAATCAAACAGGGCTAATTGTAACGCTATGAAGACGAAGATTTGGCAGTAAATGGATGAATTTGACCCACCAAATTTCGATTAGACTACATCAAAAAGATTCTACATCCGGGATTCGATGAACGTGAGGAAAATAGCCAAGAATGCTACTTACTTGCGTGTTCTTCGCGTTCCAACTTCATCATAGCCAAACCACCATGGAGCACGATGCAAAAACAAACGGTTACCCTGAACAACGTTCGACGATCCATTGCTTCTGGTCTGAGAGAACAACGAGTATCACAGAATTTCTCTCATGCTACTTCACTTTCTTACGGGACACGTCGATCACTATTAGCATCCCGAATCGCTATTGGTCATGATGTGACTAGACCGATCGCGAACGAACTAGGTTCTATCCAGTGAAATGGTCCTCCCCGACGGCAGCTTTCGTACAGGAGGCTCGCGATCTTCGAGGAAAGCAGATACCGAAGGAGGGGATTCCTCTGTCCCCGGTTGAACAGACCACGATTGTATGATCGATTCGGGAAGAAAAGTTTGCTCAAAACATTTTCATGCACGACCGGGCGACTTAGTGCCGGAAGAAATTACTTGCAATTCTCGATTACTACGATTCTCTACGATTTCAACTGTAGTTGAAAGCATCATTCGCGAAACGAGGCCTGGTGCGATGACCCGTTCGTACATCAATTCATTTCGATAACACTCAAGGAATTTCGCATCCAGCCGAGTGAGCAGATTTTTTACTTCATCTTCGAAATCCATTCACCAATACTCAAAACCTCGAATCACTCGACCAATTTCTGAAGTTAGATGTAACGGAATTCGAAACGAGTTGTATTGCAGATTTTCCTCTTAAGTATTTCATTCCTCGTCCAAAAAATTCAGCTTCAAGATACCTTTTTTCATAAACACGGCGGAAACTCGTGACGAGTCGAGTGTTCTAAATGATTTGATTTCTTTAATGGTCCAGAGGCTTGTATCATGGTATTTTTTCGAAATTTTTCACAAAAACGTGATCACTTCAACGAACTCCTTTTGCGTGATGGCAAATATGCACGATGATTGTTTTACCATACATATGATAATATCTGTTTAATGAACGCTGACTTTTTTGAGCTTTCGTCAGTCTTTAGCATGGCTTTTCGGTTTTGAACTCAAGTATTTTGAAATAACTGTATTGAAAATTGATTTTAGAGGCGTTTAAATAACCATTTTTTTATTACAAAAGGATTAAAAATAAAAGCTGAATTATACTACTAAAAAATTACTAAAAAAATATGAGTTGACATAACCATTTTTTTAATTTAGGAATGACTATAAATTAAAATTAAATTACTAAAACATTACATAAAATATAAGTGTTTAAACAATTATTTGTTTTTATTAACGAATGAGTATGAATTGAAATTAAATTACTAAATAACTGCTACAAAAAAAGATAAGATTTTTTATTACTATTTATTTCCGGATACTGAGGCCTTCGGAAAACCGCATCTCCACCGATTAATATTTTTTCAGTGTTCGCAGACGGAATGACATTTTATTAAGGAACTATATTCGGCTTGGAAAATTGATAAGAATGTATTTCCTGCTGTCCGACAATTTTGAACTGGTTACGCGAAATAAATAGTGGGAAGGATAAACGACAGGCGACGACGTCTCCGATGGGAATATATAGAATGGAGAACTGCAATCGCTCGGAACCATCGTAGTTAGCAACCGACGCGGCGGTCGCGCCAGATCGCCTCAAAGAGTGAAATCCGCAAGAAAACTGTGAGTGTCTTCCGTTTTACCTACTCGCAGTGAGAGTTGCCGTGTTCTCACGAAGGTGATCATTATCGTCAGCCTATCGAAAAGTAATCAGAAAGCTTGTTTTATTTTTTCCCATACCCCAAGTTTCACAATATTAAAGATTTCACATTTCACATTTCCAAAATCTGGTTTTCACGAATGCAAAATTTAAATGTACAAACATTTTGGCCTTTAATCTATTTTTTTCATAATTTCTTGTTTTTTTTCCAAAATTTAAACGTACAAAATTGAGTTATTTTTCGTTCGTGTTTTATCAAAATGCAAATCTTATTTTTAAATATTTCAATTAATTTTTTAATTAAGTGTTAAATATTATGCGAGTAAGAATCACGTACAAAATTACAAAATTACACCTTGTCTAAAATACTCTGAAATTTTTATTGTGTCGTATAGTAAGTCGGATTTTTGGAACTGAATTATCGTTTTGTTGTGCTGGCAATTTTTTTGTTTGCGCGACGAGAATAACATTAAATGATTATTATGTCATGGAATCATCGACCGTAACTACACACTCGTAAAATGATTTTATCCCATTTCATAAAATCTGAACAAATCAAAAGATTGTATGAAAAAACCGTCGCAGCAAAAATCGATCATCCAATGTCACATCGAAGAAAGTTGATTGTCGATATTTTTCAGCATAGGTACTCAAGGTTATTGCGATCTTCGCGACGAATGAATCATACGTTTACGCTGATCAACCGCAGAAATGAAGTAGGAAACATGGAATAAAAACCATAGAAAGTGTGTACTTTCAGATTGACATCGTATCCTTTTCATTATACGTACTACGATCACTTTATATACAAAGTGGAATAACTGATGACCAACAAAATTACATGGCGTTAAAAGTTTGGAAAAAACGTTTCGAGTTGTGCGAGAATCCGAGTGCTTGGCATGTTTTTTTCCTTACGAAAATCGGGAGGATAAATGGGAAAAAAATAAGTGGAGCGAAATTTGAAATTTATTGTAAGAAACAAACGTGAAAGTTTCTCATTTCGTCCCTATTTTTTCGTTTTGAAGTTTAGACTATCGTAAAGTAGAAGAAAAATGAAGGCTACTTTTATTTTTTACTCGTCGTTTCCAATTAATAATGGACGAGCAATTATTGAGACATAAAGCAAATTCTCAGTGACGTTTCCATGTATACTTTCACTGACATTCGATATTGCTACACACATTTGAAAAATAAGAATAAACCGCTCAAGTTTCTCGTCTAGATTATCGATTTTGTTTTTCTCTTTCCAATCAACAAAGAATGGTAATTTGCGTGGAATAGCTTATCGTTACTCGGTCAAAATGCTTCTTTTACGTAAATATATATAATGATACAACGTCGGAGACGCGATTGACTATCTAAGTATAGCGCTACACGTAAAACTCGCGGTGTATACGTTTACTGCGAAAAAGTTAAATGTAGCAGGAAAAGTAGAACAATCGAGAGTGGTTTGACCATAACTATTAACCTCGTTGTTCTACGGTTTTCAAGCGTGGAAATGAAAAAAAAACAATATATCGCACAACAGACTTGGTTTATTGAGACCAACGAGCGAACGACGAATAGAAACGATACCGAAGAATATCGGGCGGAAAAGGGAAAGGCCTGAAGTAGGATTGACCTTGGTAGTAGAAAGCTTTGTTTATGCAATTCAGATGCGACGCAAATTTATCGCGCACTGCACAATATCGATTGCTCTTGAATACGAGTCCCGCGTGGCAAGAGTGTGGGTCAAATAGGCCTGATGTAGCACATGTTCTCCACGTGGATGCACGCAAGTCGAAGTACAGCCTCGCGCATGGGAAAGGAATGGTAGAAGCAAAAATGTGAATAATGTATCTTCAACCAAGTTTCTAATAGGTGCAAGCAAAAGCTAGGCCGGAATTTCGTCTCAAGTGTACCATATCGTTTATTTCGTTATGTACAGGCATGTCGCCTAAAAAATGTCCGGACGTCGGTAACCACGATTTGTGATATCAATTTTCATTATGTGGTGCAGAATCCAAGAATTTCGAAGTGATTCTGCTGGAAATTCCGATTCACAACGCGTGACTCGCTAATTCAGCGATTACCGTCCTTGTGAAATGCTCCTTGTGAAAAAAACACACTGATATAAAGATTTCGTTGTGACGGGCATCTGCACCTGCTTTCAATGTTTCGCTGTCTCGTATTTTTCACGCTACGAGTTGTTTTTTCATATTATGAAAAACTTAGTTTTTTTTTGTGTTTTATTATCGCATTTATAGTACTTGAATCTATTCAAATAATATTCACACCATAGGAAATCAGTTTCAGCTGATAGAAAGACGGAAAAAAATATTGCTTGAAGTTGTTACAAATTTTTATTTGACTTGCAATGTATGTTGTTCCGGGTGGAATCGTGCAACTCAATTTTAAAGCAGATATCTTCAGCTGATTGAGCTGAGATTTCGTATACACGTTTAGTTTGGATGACAATGCATGGCTAGCAAAAAAGCTGGGTAGTTTTAATGCGCTCCTACAATATGGGTACCAAAAATGAAAGGGCTTGCGGAGTATAACTTGAAAAATAACGCGACGTCACTCTAAATCCAATATGGCGCACTTCTAAACATGGCGGACGAAGATTTTATGCTTTCATACAATCATTAGGTGCCCTTATTGAAGAGCTAGACTGTTCGAATTAACCGGCAAACGAGCTTACAACAATGATGCGGTGAACGAGATGAACCGACCGAGAAACCTGTCTAACTATAACTAAACAGTAAAAAGAAAAAAAAAGTAACAAAACTTTTTTAAAAACAAGCTTTTATTTAAATTTTCCTTTAAAACCTTTACCATCAACTTATAACGTCATTACACAATTTATATGATATAAAAGCTTGGTGCGAGATTTACCTGTGTAGATAAACGAGTAAATTATTTAACTTGATCTGCTTGGTTTTAATTTTCAAAATTTTCAAACTAATTGTAAGTAAATGCGAGCACTTGTATCATATAAATTGTATAACGACGTTATAATATAATGTATAACGACATATAAATTGTACAACGAAGTTCATAGTAAAAGTTTTGGGGGAAAAATTTATCTTATTCTTTTTAGCGCATTTATTCAAAGTTGATTGTATTATTTAACCATTAAAAGTTGGAATAAATTGTTTGGTGGAATATTTGCTATTGAAACATCTTTATAATATCTTTACCCGTTGGTTGTGCATTTAATAATAATTAGCACATATTTATTATTAAAAGTAAAACAAAATACGAAATTTGTTGCGTTTAGTATCCGGGATAAAATTAAGTTTGGTACTTTTTTATTCGAGTTGCCAAATACTTGAATTCCTGTATTATCCTGTATCGATAATTCGATCGGCGTTTGTTTCTGTAGACGATCGTCGATCCGATCTAAAACGAATGCTTGTTGTTATTGTCTCAACGAATTCCGACTCAGATTATCTCCGAAGTCGAGATGCTTCCCAGAATTTAATTGCATAGCCTCCGAAAAGTTTTCATTGCCGCTGGTCGATGCGGCCAACAATTAATTAAATGGATACTCACGAAATTCTACTTCGCCCCACCAGATTCCCAATATCGTGGATAAAAGCGAAGCTGAATAAAAAAACGAACGCATCAATTAAATTGGATATAGTGCTTTACTGCTGTGAATTTCACGAATCGTTGGTAACATATAATACATATCTCCACTAAAATCCTGCTTACATAAATACCAAATACAAATGCTTTTTGTGTTTTCCATTTCAGATGCAAATGCAGGTAATAATTAAGATATGTAAAAGAAAATGTAAATACGTTCCTAAAAGATATTTGAAATAAAATTCTAATATTTTTTTCGAAAAATGATTCAAATACGAAATAGAAATAGGTATTTTGCATTTTATATTTGCCTGGCAAATGGAACTGTTTCAAATATCTCACATCTCTGATTATGATGTGCAACAACGCATCGTACCGCTGACATGAGCGTAATACATCTCATCGCAACAAAAGCGAAAATCGGACAGATTTCTTCGTAATGGCACGTGGTAACTGTGGCAAAACATAGGATGAGAATAAATTATTTGTACCAATCGAAAGTGCCCGATTGTTCGGTGTATTTACGAAGAAACGTTAATAGAATTAATTAAATCGTTTCGACTATTGATAAAAACGGTACAGAATCAGTTACGTACGCTTCGACGAGTAATCAGCGAAGCATGAAAATTCATTGGATCGAATCTAGTGCAACGAATTATTCTTCTAATTTTCTGCTACGAAAGTTTGACACTTTTGGGTTGAATGACGCGTGACTGGCGAAACAAACGGCGAAAATTGTTATAACTAAATTTATTTCTCCGATGCGAAAGCGTGCCTAATTTTTTAATATTCAAATGCCGTACGATTGATACAAGTATGATGTTTCTCTTGCTTGACTTCGACTTACGCCGATAGAAAATCATTTGATGTTGGATCTACTTGAAAAACGTTTTGAATAATTTACAGAAACGAATCGAGACTCTGACTGACTGATTTAGTAATATAATAATTATTCGATTATTATAATTACGATAATAAATATTATAACTATAAATATGATGATAATTATTACAATTATTCAATTATTGACTGCGCCACGTTCAGCCAAAATTACTGTACAGGAGGACTCGAAATTCTAAAGACGTGTTCCCAATTAAAATTGGAGTAAATTAACAAACATCCCACTCTTTTTTCATAACTAAATATTTTACGTTTTACATATAAAAATATTTCACGATTTCTTGTTTTACATTTCGCCCATCAAATCAGATCGATTTTTTTTTTTAGATTCTAGAGTAGAATCTTTTCCTGAATTTATTATTTAAAAAAAAAACTCATAAAACTCATTGAGGAATCACAATAAAAGTGGCGAATATATAAACAACTACACGACGATCTTATGTATATCACAAGCTCAACGCGTTACTCTCAAAAACCGTATAAAAACGTAATTCGCTTCATTTTTTAGTGAAAGCTATATTTTGATCGCCATATTATATATCAAAGTTAATCATTTAAATACTCATTTCGAAATTAATCGGCGTGTTGTTGGAATACAATTGAGAGAACAACTGCACTGTCGGTTCTAGATCAAATTTATTCATCGATCATCTGCAAACACGACGACTGTAATTTGGAAAAAAAAAAGAATCGCGAATATTGTTTCTCATCCGGACGAAATATTCGCATATTTTTCGGTTCCTGTCGAAAAAGCTTCCTTCGTGGGAAAACATTGAAACTTTAGTTTATTGAATTTCGGTCGATGAGAAATAATTGCACCAAAAAAAGCTCCGACTAAGCTAAGAGTAAAATTCCCAAGGTAGCAACAAATTAACACTGATTCGATGATACGCGTTCGTGGTGAGCGCTGCGCTAGCCATAGCTGATATGATAATATATATTTGTTCGAAAATTGTTGAAGTACTTGTTAAAAAAAAATGATTGAAATATGTAAAGAAAAATAGAAGGAAACCAATCTTTCTCATTTTACTCGAATGAATCATGGAAAAACACTTGGTTTCCAAATTTCCCCGAAATATACACATCGGATAACCGAAAAAGTTGGGAAGGAAACATTAACAAGTAACACTGGTCTACAATGAAATCCTCTTTTAAAAAAAATATCACTAACATAGATATTTTAACGTAGCGAATCTATATCCGATTTCCATAATTTTCTGTCGCATATACATTTTATGAAATGAATTTTTGTTTATATTATTAAAAATGCAGATTTTTTTTTGTTTTTTTATTACATTTATAGTACTTTGATCTATTCAAATAAAATTTATACGCACGAAATCAGTTTTAACTGATAGAAAGAGAAAAAAGATATCACTTGAAGTTGTTTTCATACCAATAAATAAAACGACAAGTTAACACAAAATTATGCCAACATATAGATTTACTGACGATTTTACCGTTTGAGCTTTTCAACTTTGTAACTTTTTGGTAAATATTCTTGCTATCGCGAGCGTTTGCTTATAACTTGTAAGCAAACGTAGCATTTTGTAAGGGAAAAAAAGTTGCATGAAAAATCAACGTGTTACGTGTTTTTATTACTATATATTTCGATTCGAGAGCATCAAATCTATAATAATCACTCGTTGAAATAAGAAAAAAAAACACATTTTTTCTGCAGACCAGTGTAATCGAGTGGATCGTTGAAAATGACACGATCTGTAGCGGCGATCTCCTCGGTCAATGAAACGCGATGTACAGCATCAAACTCCCCACTCCGTACTATCTGGAAAATATTGCGAGATAAACGAGTGAACTCGTTCACAGTGGAGTAGCGAACGAGGGACTCGAATCTGCGTGACTTTCGTTTTTCCGCTACGTTCTTTTTCGTACAAGCGAGCACAATGATTCGGCATGTTAAGATAACGGGATACCGTCTCCACTGTTTGGTGTGAACACGCATTATCGGAGAAGTAAGAATCGAGCATACGTATACGGCGACACTCGTTCATTCTCGCGTGTCACGAGCCAAGACACCGATAAGATTTATTTGCTACTCATCTTTATTTTGAAATACGAGTTGAATGGAACTGGGCTGGATAGCATCAAACTAACTAAGTATGGTATTCATAGCAAACGGAAAAAATATCCATGTTTTTGATGTTGTCGTTTGCAATTGTTTATAAAAAAAAACTGTTAAAACTCAGGCTAGATTGCGTCAAACTAGTGTTACGTCCAAGTAACTTTAGCAAATAGTTATTATTACCCTCGCGACTTACCCCATAAAAAGTCGAAACGTAGGATCGCGTTTGTCAAGCACCGCTGAGTGCATACGTCAGAAGCGTAGAAAACGTTTATCGCGCTGCGTTTTTCATGCAGTGGATAATATGGACGATATTTGCCGTAACCTAGGCCTACTCTCACCATACGATTTGCTTGCCTTGTAAAAAAACGTGGGGTAAGCATCGCTGCTTCTTCTAGAAGAATCTTAGTGGAGGGATTTAGTTTAAGACCTTTTCTGGGTATAAATACGAGATGAAAACCGGGTAAATCGTCACTCTCTTCGTAGACTTCTTCTCGAAGGTTGCCGTTACTAGTTCCGCTGAATCCTAACTTACTATATCACGAATCGTCATTCGCTTGAGAGACGTCTTCTCGAAGGTTCGTGTCTTTACTAAATCTTGTGTCGCTGAATCTTAACTTCCTGAATATCGAAAGCAAAGACTATGCTAAGTTCCATCTTCGAACTATTCTAAAATCAACTCTGAATCTTAATTTACTAAATCTCGAAAGCAAAGAAAGATTCTAAGATCCATGTTTGAACTATTTTAAAATCAACTCTGAATCTTAACTTACTAAATCTCGAACGCGAAGAATATTACAAGTTCCCTCTTCGAATTATTTCAAAATTAACTCTGAATCACGCAAGCCGGAAAATCCAGCCACGTATCTGGGATTTTTCTCGTTGGATTGAATACTATTTCGTTTTTGTTGTACACGATCTACGCCTGACTAAAATACAAATTATATTACTTTAAATTCTAGTTATAATCACGGAACCAACAATCTCCACCGAATCATTTCTAAACAATTCCTTACCAATATTCGTGCCAGCATAAAGGACCTGCTCCGCCGAACTCCGCCGCATACTCGATGAGAATATTACCACATCCTAACAATTCCTTACTTACGTTCGTGCCAGCATAAAGGACCTGCTCCGCCGAACTCGATAAGCATACTCGATAAGAGTATTACCGAATCACAATTACCTCAAGTTCTAATTACCGGAAATACCAACCCGATTCCAGTCTCATCGATTTCATCACTCAAAAACTCTTTTATTCAATGTACTACAACAACTTCTACTACATTCCATATTCGAATAAGTCGCGTATACCTAAGACAATAACGTCAACGATAGTGTAGACCTCGGTTCCCGGTGGAAAAACTGCATCTTGTTCGTCAGCTGAACAAACTTCGAATTTAATAAAGGCCGGACGAAAAAAATACTAGTATTTTTTCTTTGGTAATTTTAAGTTCAAAAAAGTTGTTTAAACAAATCATGACGAGAATTGTTATTTTGACAAACGGACCGCATCAATCGATTCTACGAAAAAATTGTGATGAACGTTTACGTAACACTTCTTTGTCAAAGTTCAATTTTCTAGCGTAAAACGGTGAGAAAAATTGAATTTCTCAAACATGGGAATTATTGAGAATGAGGTTTTCTTCAAATGGATTATTTTGACTAGTACCCTCGATTTTATTTAATTTTTCCAGCAAAGATGTGCGATATTCAATCAATATGTGGGAAATTATTTAATTTAAGAATATTTCTATCCATCATACACAATAGAATGATAGAATAAGGAGTGCAAACACATAGAAATATATTCGAATATTTCGAACTATTCGAATATTCGATTCGCTGCGAATAATTCGAATTAGCGAATATTCGCTTCCCCTCATTCGATAGGTACGAAACATTTCTGATAGACGATATTCCAAACTTTTGGTTGGGACAATCCCATCTCAAGCTCCTTAATCTGGTTACCAATATCCGGTACCTCGGAGGACCATACAAATCCGACTTTCTTGATCTATTAAACAATCATATTCCCATGGGAAAATAAAATACAGTCGATTGACGTTGTCAGGGTACAGTTATACAAATTCAAACTTATAAATAAATTCATTTGTTTATTGCTACTTCATGGTCTTCGTCCGTATTTTTCCCGATTACGAGAGTATTTTGCAGATTAGAGTGGAGGAGCGGTTTACGCTACGGCCGGAAATCTTAGAAAGATTAGGAAATTCTTGCTTAAAATTTACAATAATATTCCTACTAGCATATACTACATTCCACAGAGACAGTAAAAAAACGATTTCTCGAATCGATGAACAGATTAGCATCTTCGGATACTCGGGACAACTCATATTTATCAATTTATAGTTTACAATAATTCCACGAATCAGGAAGTATGTTTTGATTGCTGGCTGTGGAAATTGGTTCTCGATAATGATTTTTTTAAAACTGTATTTAATATGAGATGGGAGTTGAGAAATCAATCGGTCTCAGGAATATATGACCCTGAGACACAAACATATATTGTCACATCGATTTTCAGGGGCTTTTCGAACAGACTATGGAATAAATAATGAATACGTGGTCGATTAACCGTTCGAGTAGGTACTCATCTATTTTTTCGAACATCTTCTACGTTCTGGGTCAATTTAACCCTGTCCACTTTTCTGTGGATCTTACTGAATCTTTTCACTAGAAAAATGTATAGTTTGAAGAATTCTAATTTGAATTTATTCCAGTAAAATAATGTACAAAGTAGTACCTTGTAAATCTTACAGATATAAATAAAAATAGCTGAGCGTAGAGCTGGAGGTACATAGAAATGTAATTGACATAAATAAATTGAGCAAATTCAGAAAAAAACATTTACAAACTGAGATAGTATTACTAATACTAGTATTGTTACATGTAGTAACGTTTATTATTTATTATGTAAACCGACTTTGGATTGAACTGCTCGACCCAGTTGTACCGGATCAGTTGCTGTGTTATCAAGACGCTTCTCACTTACGACGCGTGGAAATAAATGCACGTAAGAATCACGTTTACTAAGCAAATATATTTGTATCCACTTATATCACATAAATGTATCTTAATTTATTACAATTGTCAGTAAACAGCTTCAGGTTTATTCATTTTTCACACATAACTTCTTTCAATCAGACGAATATTTATTCATATAAAATTATCATGTAACGATGCGATCATATAATTGTATCCAATTAAAAAAAAACTTGTGTTGTATGCATGAAAACGGTGATTTCTCAACACCTTCGCCTAGTAGTCAGTCGTCGTACGAACGTAAACGTTTCCCGAGGGCATGCCAACCCTATCGACTCCGTTGGGAAACAGTTTTGGGAGATCAGCTTCCTTCACCGTTGGTAAAATCATCACCTTTTCTCCAGGCTAGAAAGTCGTAAATATATTTATATGCATTGACATACATCCCATCACCAATTCATACGTAGAGCTGTAGATGGGAGGGAAAATATGCGTTCAAAGTGCACGGTGATAATACGTACCATCCAGTTAGCTGGAGTCGCGATTTCTGGAATCCGGTCAACCAACTGTAACGAGTCGATCACTCGGAGAATTTCACTGCGAACAAATGATACGGTTGCATGAGCGCATCGGTAGATAAGACGGCGCAGTTTTTAGGTGATGGGAATTTTCAAAAACTCGATTTTTTCCACGTTACGTTTTCTAACGGTACATCATTTCAAAAATATTCTGTTAACATTTTCCAAAAATTCGAGCATTATTTACCGAGATATACTGTATTTCAAGCGAAGCTTCGCGCTGGACGCCCACTTTAAACGCGTTTTTCTCGAGACTACGTTTTCGAACATCGATTTCAAATTACCAGCTAAAATTTGGCATCTACGTTAAAAAAACTAGGGGATCTATCTCATAGAGCTTTTTTAAGAGCCTAATTTCTTATTTAAAATATTTCTTTCCAAAATCGATACTTTCCGAAATACAATGAAAAAATAGGAAAAACTTTGAGGTAAGTAAACTTGTCTTTCGCAAAATGCGCAAAGAAAGCGTTTTTTCTTCTCGGGCCTCTAAGTGTACGTATTTTTTAAAGTTCATGAGAAGTTTAGTATCGATTTCATTACGATCTTTCGATTCCTGCCTATCCAAGAATCCAATAAGTTGAAGAAAAAATAATATTGCATAACTATTTAAAATAATTATTGTTAATAACCAATTAGTGTTTAAGTAAGCATGATGTTCGCAATAAATTCATACTAAGACAAAATAAAGGCTAGTACTAAATTCAAAATAGCAGATTAATGTGGCCGATCAAAATTTTGAAATACGGTTATTTTTCTGAAATTTGGTGTAGTACGATTTCTGAGGTCACTAATAATGAATCCGCTGTCAAATTTTTAAAATACAAAGTGGCGGATTCAATATGTCCGCTGAAACTTTTTGAAGTATTTTTTTTGTTGTTGTGAGATTGGGATATGTAGCGGCTTTTGAGGTGGCTGATTTTGCAATTGTCACAGCGGATTCGTAAACAGCCCTCTCAAACATTCTTAGACACCAAATTTTAGGAATAGAAAAACGATCGCGGAAAAAGCTCGTGATCGGAAGGGTTGAACACTTACTCGACGTTGCGACCCGTGGACTGCGGATAGTGGAAAGACAACCGAAGCCGATGATCCGGACTAATTACGTAGAGGGCTCGAACGCTGAGAGCGAATTCGGGATTTTTGCGATTCTGCTCATCGATCATATCCAACTGAACGGCCAACTTACGGTCCTCGTCGGAAATGATGGGGTACGGGAATTCCCCAGGAATATCTTGACAGTAAGACTTAATATCGTTGACCCAGTCGACGTGCGATTGAAGTTTATCGCAAGAATGAGCTAGCAGCTTAACATCGCGTTTGGCGAATTCGGGGTAATGCACTGCGATGCGACCCAGCTCGGTCGTACAGACCGGCGTGAAATCCGCCGGATGAGAGAACAGGACGACCCATCTGTAATAATTATCACGAATTATAATCATCCATGCCTCGATCTACTTTCGCCAATTATCTTGAAACCGTACACGGTCAAAGAATTTGCCACAAAAACCCATAAATTTGTGTTAACAACTTTTTTTTACACAAAATTAGTGCTACTTCATTAGTGATAGAGTAACACGGCTCAATGTTGAAAGTAACACAGCTCTGTGTTAAAAGTAACGCAAACCAATGCTAGTTAACATTTAACAAGTGTTACTTTGGTATCAAATAACATTTGTGTGTGTTGATAAACGAACTGCCAGAACAACACTAATCCACGCACGAAAATATTGAATATTCTACCCAAACAAATGTACGGTTTATACGCAATGACAGAAACTTTTCTATTGTGTGTCGTCAACGGGAGTAAACTCACGATTTGCCTTGCCATTTGTAAAACTCGATGGGTCCTTGGGTGGTTTCAGCCGTGAAGTTCGGAACGATCGAGTTCAGCCTCATGTTGTTGATAAAAACGTGGAGCTTATCAAATTCAGTATAAAGTTATATTAGTGAAAAGTAGCTTTAACTCTGATATCAGCTTCTGTGAGCGAGCTGTGTCGACTCGTGAGAGAGAATGATGTGACAGAGAGTGGCTCGGACTGGTTTTATTCACCGTCTCCGAATCGCACGGTCATGCAGCGTGGTACACGATAACCGAGACGATTTTCAAACACGCTGACATCACTGCTTGGTGGGTGCAGGCGTCGCGCAGCCAGATCATGCTACTGCGAAAGAGTATCGATGAATCGGTACTGGAAAAACGAAAGTCACGCGGATTCGAGTTCCACAAAGTAAACAATTACAGAGGCACACAAAAAAAAGGTGGAAACCCTCCCTCCGTTCTTGGGTGTGCTGAAACTGAATATGAGGATGAAAAAAAAATTCAACTATCGGTTTCCTCGTTACACCCCCCTTACGGGGGTTGGAATGTGTTTTCTCATACAAAATCGAGTAACGCGTGAATTTCTATGTTAACGAGCCACCGAAAACGACGAAGGCTATCTCACAAAATCTCGATCCTAGTGTCGATCCATAACGCCACTTTGCCGCCCCCATACGCTCCCTTATGGGGGTTGAAATTTTTTTTTTCAAACAAAATCGAGTGGGGCGTGTATGAAAATTTGTCGTTTGAAAAGTTTGATTACTGGCATTTTATTGTTTAAACAATTATTAGAAGACATATCTGTCAAAAAGTCAAGACACAAATAGTAATAATCATATTGCAAATTTAATCATCTACAATAATGGCCCTTGCTATTGTTGGCCTCATGTGCACGGTTACGGAGATATAGGCTGAAACGGTTTTTCGCAAAATGGCGGCACCTCCGCATTTTTGCATTTTGTGCGCAGATTTCAGTCTACATTTGAGCCTCGAGTTACATAGAAACGTGAAATGGAAGGCAGTAATCCGAACGACGAAAAAAAGGGTTTCGTCTGTCTTAATGAATGTGATGAACCAGTGATATCGTTTACAGAGGATACTTTAAAAAAGTGCAAATTCTTTGACGGTTGGTATCCAGTGGATATTATCCACAACGGGATGAAGTTTTCCGGGTATGGCATTACCGTAGCACTGCACCATAAGTAGATATGGCATTATTTTTTTCAAACAGCGTTCCCCATAAAATTCCGAAAAATTCGAATCAACCTGTAATTACGCCCCGCCTGCCAGCTCTGAAATTACTATTTTCGGTTCGAAAATCATCTAATGCGACCCTCTAAGGGTCGCCATACTTGTAACAAATGACTTGGACTTGTCTGCCATCATCTCCCGGTTCACGGGGACTACGGTATAGGAGTTGCCACAGCATAGCGGTGCAGTCCAGTGCAGTCAGTCAACTGCAGTCAACTGACCGCGCCCCACTACAATCAAACATCAGCACGTCGGTGTGGCGCAAAGCGTTCGGCTCGCTTCGGGATGCTTCGGAAAACCGAACGCGCCCGTAGCATCGTTCGGCAGCGCTCAAGGTTACGAATTGCTCAGCCGCACTATGCGATCTGCTGGCTACCACACACGAACAGCAGTTGCCTGTCTGTTCCGTTTAGTGGCACGGAGCGCGAGTGGTCGCAGAATATTGGCGGGAAACGACCCAACTGTTACATTTCGAGCGGGCAAGTCGGTTCTACTCGTTTCCCTCGTTTCTCACCGCGATGTTTATGCTTGATGTGTTGCAAATTTTATTGTGAAGCGCCAAAGAATCTAAGTCGGGCTCTGACTATAAATTCTGACTTTCTTGCAGAGTGAGTAGTATATTTCTATTTCTTTCAACGAAGATGAATACCCGTACCTCGAAGCGCACTATTCCGGTGATGTTCCTGAAAAAGGTCGGCATTAAAATGTTCATAGGTTAAACGTTTTGAATGTTTGTGTTATAACCTTGATTAAACAAGATATTTGTAGAGCGAAACTGACGAAAATACTGAAAAACAATTGAGGAGATCACCACGACATTTACCAGCTGCTTTAAAGGTACGTATCGCTATTGTTCCATACATTTTACGCGCTCTAGATCATCAATAACAAAACTATTCTCGCTGTTAATATATCACGTTATTCTAATCAGAAACATTGCTTATTTATTCTTTGTCAAGACATTACTTCGTTTCTATCATCGACGTGCTATATCGACCGCTAACGCAATACAGTCATCACGTATCATGTATGATTTAAAAAACTAAATGAATAAAATGAGAACCAGCGGAAAACCTGGAAAAGCATGATCATTTCATAAATATATATGTCCCAATAGGAGAAGGAAGCTGCAAAATCAACAGCGGAACGCGAACCCAATGTATCAAAGCTACCTCCGATTACTTTCAAAGGACGAATCAAATATGTCAATACATTTGCCGATTGTGCAATGACATGCGACGATCTTTTGTAAGAGCTGAAAGTTAATTTTGAAAATTAGTACGACGATGATAATTACCTTCAGTTTCATCAAAACGATGATATAAAGTTGAAATAACAATTAATATTGATAATCGTATATATTTTTCATAGGCAGCATGTTGAGAAACACCAAGATAATATCGTTCCCATTGGTTTCGACCTAGAATGGCCATTTAGTTTTCAAACTGGATCTGGAAAGACTGCTCTAGCGCAGATTTGTTTGGATGATAAAGTCTGCTATCTAATGCATATATATGATATTCCAGTATTGCCTACAGCTTTCATTATTTTATTAAGCCATCAGAAAGTCAAACTTGTTGGCGTGAATGTAAAAAAGTAAGTAGGGCTTGATTTTAATTGGGCAAATTAACAATGCTATCCAAAAAGTCCAGAACTGGATTTAGAACAATGCTTATACTTGGGCAATCGTTGCTGCAAAAATATTCAGCTCGTACTTGTAACACTCTGAAAAACATGGGTCATAAATATTTGTGTTGTCATTGCACGGTTTCACTTAATTTTGGTAACTTATGGCACAACGCATTCGACACTTGTAAGTGGGCTTGGATTTGTCCAAAATTTTAGCTCAACTTAACGATCAATTCAATTAAGAGCTTAAAATTTTGGCTCAATTTAACGATTGATTCAATTTGAAGTGTGAAATTTTTACTTGACTTACCAATTGATTCAATATAACAGTATAAAAACATCAATTCAGTTGAACAGCATTTTAATGATCAAATATCTGGCACTGAATGGGATTGATTTTAGTATCGATGTCTATTATTTTCTGTATTTTCTACGACACTTCTCGCAGCATTTTTCTGTTGTGAAATGGCATACTAAATTACCATACTTCTGGATAAATTGCTCTTCACCGACTATACTTTTGTTCATCGAGAGTTCATTTCTAGCGACGTTTGGAAGCTGGGTAGAGATTTCAAAGAGTTTCCAGCTCAAAAGGTCGTTGAAAATAATTGTATTGATTGTGGTGTATTTGCAAATCGTACCCTCAATCGCTCGTGTCGTTGGAGCATGGCAAATCTCACAGCTTATTTGGTAAGTTTTTCATAATGGTTCCAAGTGTGTGGCACGAAAGATCTCATTTGCGCTCAATTTTAGCTCAATAAGCAAATCTCTAAAAGTAACGCAATCAGGAAAAGTAAATGGCATGTTCAACCGCTCAGTGCCGAACAAAAAATGTATGCGGCCACCGATGCTTACGTACGTATACAAGAGTATTACCGTTTTCTACTTATGTAAAATTGGATAAAATGGAGATTTCTGATTCTGCTCATAATATAGAGACATCAAGACTTTGAATATACTAATTAACAAGATTTCACATTAAATTTTCCATATCTGTTGCAGGTTTCGTTATTGCTTTATACGACCATTCAAGAAAAAGCTGATAGAATTGCACTCGAAGAATTGGACAGTAACAAGTTAGCTTTCTAAACTCGTCGCAAGTATTTCCGACCCTCGACAAACACGTTAAGATGAGTTCTAGGATCGTGAAGGTACTTTATGCTGGTCGAACGAGCTACGGAACCGGCCTTAAGATTCAAAAATTATTGTCTGATTTACATCATACGGAGTCGAAAAAGTCAGAATCGTGCAATACTTTAGTTCTTCTAGAACATAATCCAGTCTACACAATTGGAATACGAAGAAAAGATTACACGACAGAAGAAGAGGAAAAATTAGTGAAACTTGGAGCTGAATTTTTTAAAACTAATCGCGGTGGACTAATTACTTTTCACGGACCTGGTCAATTAGTTGCGTATCCAATTCTCAATTTAAAACAATTCAAACCCAGTGTTAGATGGTATGTTTGCCAAATTGAACAACTCATTATAAGATTATGCGCTGAATTCGGTATCAAGGGACAAACATCCCCTGACACAGGTGTTTGGGTTGACGAAAATAAAATCTGTGCGATTGGTATACATGGTAGTCGTTACGTCACGACTCATGGCTTAGCTTTGAATTGTAACACAGATTTGTCGTGGTTTGAGCACATCGTGCCTTGTGGTATCGAGGGAAAAGGTCTAACTAGCTTAAGCAAAGAATTAAATGCAAATGTTACTATCGAAGAGACAACTCCCATCTTTTTAAATGCATTCAAAGATCAGTTCGACTGTTCATTAATTGATTTTCCAATCGGTGACGCATCGTCGTTACTACGAACCGCTAATGAATCTAAATGAATTCTAGTGATCGCGTTTTTTTGCATCGCATGATAGTTTTTCAGATTTGCCAATTCAATTGGCGGATCTATTATTTGTACAAAAATGACTGCTACTAGTTGAATATCGCGTTGTTGAAATGATATGATAATTCTGGCGAGGTATAAGTAATTCAAATAAATTCTGCACAGGTTAAAAATAATTTTTGAATTATATATTAATTAGGATTTTTATATCGATAAATATATTGTGTAACTCAATGTTGTCAAATTTAATTATAGTACAACCTGAAACCAGATAGACAAGTTAGAATTGAATAAACTACCTTAATTGAAATAACATCACAGCCTATTCAAGGCCAAATGGTTCAACCATCGAGACAAAATAATACGTAAAATTTTCCTTAGAATCGTTTAAAATCTTTCCAAATGAAATAGGAATGAATTCAGAAATATACAACTGACGCATGATTTGGGTAACAAATTACCATACTTCCTATCGCAACGCGTCCTACTTACAGTATTTCCAGTTCGACCATACTCGCAGGGTGTCCACAAATATTGGTTTCTACAATTTCATAACTTTTCAGTTTGGTAGGATAAAAATGGTACATGTAACTTAACTTTGCTGGTATAACAAATGAAAATATATCTACCTTAAAATGGAATTTGGATTAATTTGCGCAAACATCTATATTGCGTTATAAACGAGTTTAATTGAGGCCTGATTTTCATAAAACCAATGTAATGTAGAAATATTCCAAAATTGTTACGAAATCTCTATACGACCAAACTGAGTGGACACCTCGATATATGACTAATTAACATATTTATCTAAACTTAGGAATATTTCAGCAGATCTGATAAGTATATTAAAAATTGTGGATAAAGGACTGAGAAAAATTTAAATGAAATTATTCGATAGCTTACTTCTAATTTCTTACAAAATTTATATATTTTAACATGTACAATTAGCAGTTATTACCTCGTAGATTATCACGCTAGGTATCATGGTGTTGTATCTAGTTAAACTGCCACAATGGAGTCATGTATGGATAACAAACTTCAGTGCAAGCATCATAGTAATTGTATAATGCAATTTTCGAGTTACAGTTTGATTGGGACTTGGATTTCTGGATCGAATTACAAATCATCCCTCGCTACGTCGTCCTCAGCCTCTAATATACGTTATGATTTTTGTCTGCATTCGTACATACTGTAATGTATGGGTAAAATGTGGCGTAAAATATATGACAGTATTATTTTCATACGTAATACTCTTTCTTAAACCTATGTTTCTTTTGACGGATCGATCGGTTATGCATGAATGTACGAAATTCGGGACACAAAATATAATCACACCCTATTTTACGCATGATACACCCAATCTGTAACGAGTAGCAAGTTTTTTTATCATCGAATGACTAGATTCAATTGAATTAATTTTAAAAAACATTAATGTTAATAAATCTCGCATAACAATTGTTGGTCAGGTATTACAAAGTATTATAAAGTCGATCGAACTCTATGGCAGGCGATGCGATTCGTGACAAAATATCTATTCCATCAAAACGTGTAAATATCTTTTGTTATAAAGTTCTGTAGTAAGTGATCCAGCCACGGATACTGCATTGTGAAGAGAATTTTCCGAATCTCTAATAAGTCTGATAGCATGTTCGATAGTACTTTTCAGCTCAGCATACTGTTTATTTGTAAGTAACGCTTCCAGCGTTTGCATTGCTTTGATTGCATCGATACTTGGTCGAATGTCAAAGGGATTTGATTCGCCAGACTTGGGGAAAGCCACACCTGGTGCATGTGGAGTAAAACGTACCAACTGCTGGTCAGATTTTGATTCTGGTAATTGGGCTAGGCAATACACACCTAACGATCGGCTAAAAAATTTGCATCTGCACAGATAATGAATAATTAGTTTGGAAATAATTGAATGTTGATGATTGGTTTGCGAAGAAAATAGGATTTGAAGCAACGAGATTATCTTTCCCTCGACAATGTTTCCATTTGAATTGAATTAATGCATTAAAATATTATCAACGTGATGAATAATACACGATACACGATTTTTTCACGGCATTGTACGGTAATAGCGATTTATATTCTGAGTTTGTTACAAATATATCGATCGATTGCGTACAAAATACTGCAATGGATGGAATGAATCAGGTTTACAAAACGATATTTGTACAATTCCGTGGTATTTTTTGTTGTTGTAAAATGTAGAGGAATAATAAATATGCATTGCAATTTCAGAAATGAAATTTCATCTAAAAAAAAAACGTTTCATGATTATATTCTTACCTGACAGATAATTGTGAACTTTTTCGTAGGCCAATTGTGCCCAATATTCCCCAACCTGATCCAGCATCATCAGCAGTTGCAAGCAATGCTCGCGCGAGACCCTTCAAAGCTCTAGCTGCAATGACTGTATTTTCACTATACTGACATTGTCTGTAAGTCAATTCTATAGCTTTTCCCCAAAGCAAGGGTAATTTGTCTTCGATCGTTTCGCTGTAAAATCGTGTAAATAGAATCAAGCGAGTAAAAATTCCGAAACGCTTAATTCAGAATGTTGCAAACTTACGTCGGTTTTATACTGGAAATCCAATCAATTAAATTCACAAGCAGCATTCCTTCTTCTTTAATGTTACGACAAGACGGTAGTCTCTTGAGTAACATGGCGTAAAGTGCTAAAACGCGTCCTTCGGCTACCAAAATTCCTTCGACAGGTGGTTGTCGAGGAACTACCGGTTGCAGTATTGTCAATACCCAGCCCCAAGTTGGTTGTACCGCGTCGACAATTAAATCTGTGTATTGTTGACCATGCCAAACGAGAACGTACATTGCAACATGGAAAAAAGCAAGAAATGCAGTATGAAATTATAACGAGAACACCATCTTTGATATAATGGAAAATACTGTCGAATGTTATATGAAACGAAGTGATTCTTTTTTCTTTCAGTGTAAAATTAATGTAACACACATCACATGAATAAACAACGTACCATTATGTTTAAAGTATGCATCAAGAGCTGCTTCCATCAATTCGCCAAGAGTGGATGGTGATGTTGCTGCTATTCCAATGACACGTAAGATACCTACAAGTGTAGGACTGCTCGCTGTTCTTTGCGAAAGCCAAGATGCCCAACTAGTTCTGAGTTGTTCCACCAATGGCCCACTTTGATTCACCGAATGAAGCAATTCCGTTACCAGTAAACCAGCTTCAGCAACTTGTTGCGGCTTTGCTACGGCTACATTCAATGGAGTATAAAAATACAATAGGATTGCCAAAAATATATTTTCTGACAATTCATTTTCTATTGGATTAATGATTATACTCTAAGTGGTTAAAGGTTAAAAGCGCATCAAGAGAATTACCTGGTAATTAAAAAAAAACACTAATTTTTGTGTATTTCCAAAAATGTACTAATTAAAAAATGTAACCGTTTCATTTTTCATAAAATTGATGAATAGAAAAATTGAATTCTTAAATTATTTAACAAAATTGAGAAACTAGATTGCTGCAATTTTTCCAGATTAAAATATGTAGAGTATCAGTTTGAAAATAAAAACTTGAAAATATTTATTAATGTGTATTTAAAAAATGTTTGATTGAAATAAAACAATGAACAATTCAATAATCTCTAAAGACCATTCAATTTGATTACCACATATCCCTACAAATTCATCGTGGAAAAAATGACAGAATATTGATATTTTAATTATTGCATTTTTGAAAAAATTAAAAATGACAAAAATTTAATTCCCAAATTTTTGATGGATTAAAAATTGTCGTAAATTAGCTGGTGTATTTTTCAAAAAATTAATAATTACACAAATTTAATTTTGTGCATTTTTTAGAAATGAATACTTAATATAATATAAATTATTAATTTTATTTTAAATAAGAAAAATAAAAATTTTCAACTAAACAAGTTGCAACCTTGAAGTATAGAATATTGTAATTCACATTTTTCCACGATGAACTACAGTGGGAATAACATTATTTAATCTTACTGGCTGTGATGACAGATTCCATTTCATCCAGCATCCTGGCAAGAGCTGCAGTGAAAGCTTTCGGATCACTGGTTAGAAGTGCTTTATGCCGAGTCGTGCAGTTGACTAACAATTTTACACAGCATCGAACGTACATTTGTCTTTTCTTCAAAGTTGTTGGATGAAAATGTGTCGCGTTTGCATCATACGCAGCCGCAACTCTCAACAAACTGTAAACATTTATTTAATGTCAAATGAATGAGAGTAAATATTAGCGAAGCACCTTAATTGTCTCGTAACTTACTTGTTAACAGCTCTGTCAATAGAATAATTTTGATCGGTGTCTAATTGTAGAATTGCTCTGGGATCGCAACTCATCACGTGCCAATTTATAACTTGATCGTATGCATTTGCCTCGACTAGTTGCCACCCAAAATTTTCGGCTGCCATTACCAATTGAACAGCCTTTTCATTCTACGAAAATGGAAGTTTTTTGAATAAATTTTGTTATTCAATATTTTTAAACCTGCGTGAAATTAGAAAGACATATTTACTTACTTGTCTTACGTTGGGTTCATTTGAAAGTTTGACAAGTAGATTTAACAGACAAACGTGCATTCGTGCGGCAACTGGAATCGGTTGGACTGATAAAACTTCGCTGACCCATCCTTGCCAATTTATATTAGTGAATATGCTACAAAGAAATAGATGACTGTCTGGCAAATACTGGTCAACTACTTTCACCATTAGCTCAACGTCAGCGATTCCTGGATTGAATCTGTCCCAAGGTAGAGTCAAAAAGTTTCCGTGTATAACGCTTAAGATGTGATCTTTGACAGATGTATGGGCGAAATTAGTAACGTAAAATTGCCACATGAAACAAAGAATTTTGCTGGATGCAGGCATCGTATCGATAATAAATTTGATACATTCCACGAACATCGCGACGGTTCTATTCGCATATAGGGCATCATTATTAATCCATGGAAGTAGAACCGATTTGTCGTCTGTTAATTGTTGGATCCAAGCTGCTGCCGACTCCCTGAGATTTCTCGTCCAATACGGTGCGATCCACGGTGCAAACATATCACTCAAAACCGGCCATATGCGGTCGCATACTGCAAAAGTAAAATGTAATGTAAAAGCAGACCGCAGTGTCGATTGATTGAATAATGAAACAAAGACTCGTTAATCATACAAAGTCATTGAACAATCAAACGTACTGTAAAACGATGCAAAATGATACATTTTTTTTTAAGGGTACGAGAAACTATCAAGAAATTGAGGAAATCGCGAATAATTTTTTTTTCAAATTGTCCGGTTTGGCGTGGAATTCCCTGATCGTATTATTTAATCTGAAAAAGGGAGGAATGCCATATTTCTATACATCGAGCTCGACCAAATTATAAAACTTACATTGATCAGCCAACGTTCCTTTGTCGGAATGAAGTGTCAAGACGACTAAAGCATGGCCCACCATGCCCAAAAACGTTGTTAAGGGTTCGTTATACACGCGGTATTTTGGATATAATCCATATAAGCCATACTGTAATCTTTCTTTCATAAAATGTTTGCCTAATAAAACAGCCGTATCATGTATCTGTAACATTCGAAAATGATTACGTAATAAGTATGAAATCAATTGCCATCCATGGTGCTTGGAATTTTCAAAGCTCAATTCTCTTTTATCAATTACCTCTTGACACGAGAGCAATCTTTGCTCGGTAGCATAACGTCGAATATCGTCCCTAGTTTTCACTTGTTGACTGAAGGAATGACCCTTAGATTTTGTACTCAGAGCTAACAGCAAATCCCGCCAAACATCTAAGGAAAGACTCTGTGAATCACTGCCTCGTAATATCGCACTTAGAACTTCCCCGTAGTGTTCAGGAAACTCATGAAGAAGGACGTGGCGAAGGTGATTACGAAATAACTGTAAAAAAAATTATAACATATCGATGTAGAACAACATCGTTGATCGAGAAATAAAATTGGTTTAACCAATTTGCTATTAAATTCTGCCTCGTTCTATTCCGAAGTAGTTACCTCGTGTAAAATAAGCTTGTCGTCTGCAGGGTTCAGTCCGGCGTTACACAACGCCTTGGATACTAAATCTATAAAAGTAGATCTCTCGCTGAGCCTTGGTCTCCTATAATTCAGCCAACTTGCTACCTCGAACTACAAAATATAAATGGCCCAGGTAAATTCAAATATCGAAATGCTTCACCTTATCTTTACTGACCTTTGATAGTAAAACGAAACAGAGATCAACGTTTGAGCCTGTAGATAATTCAACTAGCGTTTCATACATAGTTAAAAATGTTGATGCTCCACCAGCAACAGGAGTGAAATGCGGGCCTAACAGTCCTCCAAGATTTGGTCGGTCCGTTATTGTTTTCAGTAAACGTAGGCCTTGGCTTTCAACGCCATTAATGAATAGCTTAAAAAGTAGACAATCTCTTCAACATGATTTGTTAATTGCATCGAAGATGCTATATCAATTTTACATGACTTCAGAAACTTATTGAAATAAAAACATTAAAGATATTAAAATATATTAGCGCAAGATATATACATGTATTTGAAACATATAGAGAAACGCAACAAGAAATTTGTAAGGGTTGATTTTCAACGACGAGGATAACAATCGATTTATCGCATGATACATCTAACACTAAAAATGCTCACCTGCCCCAATTTTTCTAAACATGTCGTGATCAATTGCTTTGTTGGTGGACACAAAGCAATTTCCTCGGTGTAAAAATCAACCAGATGGTAGAACAGTCTGACCCCCGTTTCTTGCACATTCGTCAAAATAGTGGCGTTCTCGTTAGTTCGATTTTGGTTGAACTCGTGTTCGATGAGCCTGTAAATAAATTAATAATACATTTTTTACCAAAGATGGAATAAACGACATTTATATTCGACGCATGCATTGAACTTACGCAATCAAATTCTCAGTAAAAACGCAATTTTGGGACACCTTTGTAGGCGGTGGTTGACTAGCTCGTACTAATAATTGCTCGTATTCAGCTCGATTTTGACTGATCATTTGATCAACATTATCGTTTACTCGAGCTTCCACTATCTGCGAATGAAAATGATATTTTGTTCAGATAAAGACTTAATAAAATACTAAGAATTCATATTGGTTTGTTTTCTTATAATTCAAATGTTTTGCCGTGCTTGAGTTTTGTAAAAGACCTTTTTTTTAAACAACAATCTCGTGATAACCGGAATGCCAAATTAACCGCTCATGAACATATGAATAAATATAGCCATACAAATGACAATACTGAACTGTGTACGTGGTTTTCAATAAATTGCGTGATTTCAAAATATCAAGACACATTTTTTGATCATTTAAATATCTCCAAACTTCCCCTGATATAAACTGTTTTCATGATCAACATAACGTAATCTGAAAAATATCCAATTGATCATAGTAATTTTCAATTTTTCGTAAGGTTTACGCTAATTCCAATATACTTTGTTCTAGCCCAAACTAATCAACAACTGAGAATAGCTTTATGTTTCGCATAATAACATGAAATATTGTATTACCTTAATCCTAATGATAGCAGGACCAGCGCAGTGTACTGTAGGAGGTGTACCTGTTCTTGACCGTCTATGACTAGATGATGAAGAATTGCAGAGAGCATGAAGAGTGACTCGGCTTTCGACATCTTTATAAAGTGTTGGGACCAACTCCAAAAAATTACAGTCTATAGCTGTATGTTCAGAAACTGTAAGAGTAGAAGTTTGAGCGTATTCTAATATCCCTTTCAAGTGTGGCTTGAGCAAATTCAGAGTACTGCTAGGAGCGTGTAACGTTTCCTTAGAAACGTGTGGTAATACAAAATTGTTTTTGCTCAGCAGTGGCGGTGGTACTGGATCCTCGTAAGTATTTAATCGTCGGAAAATTCTTTGCAACGGGTCCGAAGGTTCGGAAGGTGTGGTTGGAATCTGATGGATTTTGTTCGATTGATGCTCGGTGTCTTTGAACGTACAACGCTGCCATTCTTTGAGAGCTTTCAGTTGGCTATTGCGAACGGATTCATGATCGATATATTCCATCCACGGCTCCTATGAACATACAGAATAAACGTTAATGAAAAAAATCATTCTCCACGTTTCTCAAACACGTGTTTCATGTTTCACCAAAGTATACCTGATCCCCGTGTATCAGTAGAGTCAACTTCTGTGACATGTATTGTGGTGGTAGTGCGGGTAAATATAATCCAGATTCTTGCAGTCTCGGCTCTTCTAACCATAAACTTAACGTCTTATAAAATCTAAAAACATTCAGTTCGGTTCGATCGACATTTCGTCCGTCGAAGTTCTATCATACATCGACTTCAATATACACTTACTTGGCAGCATTAAGATAAAATACTCTTCTCTTATCAGTTATCGGTGATCCATTATCCATGTTACTTTCTCCTTTGACTTGGAAATATTCGGTTAGATCGTGAAGACGTTTCTTCAGTTTTTTGAAATAGCTCAAGTTGATCATACCTTCAAAAAACTTTTCACCGAGCCCACCTTTATCAGGAACACTGGATCGATATACAGGAAAAATTACGTATTACAATTAAACACAATCAAGTGATTTGGGAAAACCTAAAACTCTGAGGAGACTCAACTACTAACCCAGGTGTGATGGGAACTCTAGATAAAAATAACGTGAAAAAGTTTTGCCACAAGAGTGGCAGGAGTGGATGGTCCATAGGAGTGTCTAATGCTTGCTGAGACCAACGATATAACGTCAAGCCACTACCTGCGAATGGCTGCATTTTAATAGTCGTACAGGCTTTCTGAAAACGATGATACTCGATTATCAATTTGACTCGTTCAATATCTGACCTCCAGAATACAATCATGTTTTCAATTTCAATTTACCTTGAGAGCACTGTCTACAGATATTTTGTTATTCGTAGCTAACTCTTTCAGCAATTCCCGCCAAAGACCACTGTTCAATTCTTTGTACTGTTGTTCGGTAGTGAGCACCCGATGAGCCAACCACACAGACTGCACGGAACCTCCTAAGAGGCTAGGTGATGCCTGAGAACCGGTAGCCCAACTCAGAAATGATCCAAGAGATCCTGAATTTCGGCCAGAAGCCAAGTTCTGTAGAGAGAACGGTAGGTTGATCGTACTGAAATGTACTCAGTGAGAAAATGAATGGACGATGAAAACGAATACGAGTAGCTCATTAGTTTTCAGCTTATTCAACCTATATTACAAGCAGCATATAAAAAACAAAGGCTAAGAATGTTATTGTCCTGTATTATTCTATTTTAATGTAAGCCAAGTCTATGCACGAAATGATAACGATCATTGCTGCTGTCGTAACACATCTCAAGTCATAGGTAGACAATAGTTAAGCACATCCTCGCCAGGGTAATTCCAAAAACAATAAATTGTTCTGTCTTTCAAACAGGTTCAAAAGCTTCGTGTAGGCGCAAAAATAAGTCCCTGAAAATATGAGCTCTTAATATTAATATTAAGATAATCCTTATCGCATTTTTCTATTTTCCGTAGAAATGACACAGGAAACATTTTATTTGCTCCTTCTGACTTTTATAACAAGCTAATGATGCGTGATAAAGAATGTCTCCATACGTATTTTCGTAGGAAATTGAACACGCTACAAAATAGGTCTCGCAGTATTTTTCTCTAAATTTATTCGTTCAAAAGTTATTCAAGGTCAAGGTTCAATTTTTTCGTAAATTTTCCCGATTTTTCTACATTACACCAGAAAAAAAAATACTAAAAGACCTCATTTGTAGAGCGTTCAATTCTCTAGAAAATTATGTAGGTAGACTTTTTTTTTATCACGCGCCCTTAGCTCGTTATAAAAATCAGAAGGAGCGAGAAAAATGTTCCTGTGTTATTCTGATGGAAAATAGAATAGTGCGATGCGGACAAGCTTAATATTAATATTAAATTCTCATATTTTCAGGGACTTACTTTTATGCGTAAACGAAGCTTTTAAGCCTAATTCGAAGAAACTATTATTATGAGTACGATTTTCTTTTATAATTGTTAATCAAAACAATCGGCAGTTATAAATTGTACAACACGAAAAATTGTGGCTCTTCAAATGTGCGCGGTTCGATTTAAGAATCATGATTAAAATCAATCTTGATTAGAATCAATCCTTGTTAAATGAGCATAGAACGCCGTTTACGCATATAAAGGTACTTGAAATATTTTTTTTGTTTTCGATACTCCGTTGTGATCTGAGACTACAATAAAATGTAACGTATAGCCGAAAATAAATGAATCGAATGTTTATCGAGTTATAGAGAATTAGTAACAATACACTAAACAAATACATACCTCGTTACCTCCCTCTATGGCTAGCTAACAAAAAAGTCGAAATTAAATGGCATAGCTTGAAAGAAATTTCGAGAAATAAGCATATTATTAGAAATAAACTGTAAGATATTTAGACGATCATACCATGAAAAAGTTATGAAATAAGTCGTCAGTCTCTGCTTTCGCATCTAAATCAAAATATGCAGCCCTGATAACTATATCCATTAGATACATTACATTTTGATCTCTATTCCAGTCTGGTATCGAGGCAAGTATTTTCAACCACATGTTTACCAGTAATTTTGGACTTTGCAAACAGTATCTGAAATAAATGTAATTAGCAATATAACATTGATAATTTTCCAATGCAATAGTTGGTAACAGTCACTGAATAATCCCTCACCTGCGATAATTTTGCAGTTGTGCTTCTATCATATTACCAAAAGTCTTTAGTATTGGTCCGGGAAAATCAGAAACGATGAGATTTTTCGCCATTTTCATATACGTTTTGTCAGCCGTTACTAATGACATCAGAATCGTTGAGAATTTCTCATTCTTGATCAATGAGTCGGAACACTCGAGAAACAATGGAATTATATGATGCAAAACGATCAGTATTTGTTCATATTTATAATAACATTGGAGTGTTTGGAGTTGATTGAATCCTTTCAAACATATTAATGGAATTGAATGGCCCCATGTTGTCATTAGCATCGCGATGTAGCATGCGATTGGCTGTTTTTCTCGAATACCCGTCATCAGAATTTCCAAGGACGGATCTTTCTCAACATCTGGGATGTAGGAAAATGCCGAACTCGGTTCTGAGATGGCAGCTTGTGCTGTAGCATCCGACTGATCAAGTTGATGCAATCGTAGTCTGGAAATCATTTCCCAAGCCCATAGCGAGAAGGCATGTTCGTTACTTTGGGGTCTGACGATTGACGACACCTAGATGATGATCAAATTCCCATTTACAAAGCCAGTAAAACAAAGGGAGTACATATTATTAATAAAATGATATTTGCAATTAATCAACATTATGAAAATAAAATTTATGCAGAATAAAAACTGGACACTTATCAAAATTATATACCTGTTTAACTCCTTCAGCGAGAAGAGAAGCCGTGTGAGCTGGAGTGTCAGGTGTATATTTCATCGTGAGTTCGACCACTAAAAGTGCTACTCGTCGATGTAAATTAATTCCAAGGCATAAGTTACCATCACTGTGAAGAAGCAGGGCATAAATGTTTTGAATATATTAAGCTTGTTACGCCAAAGTGATCAACGATCGAATGTCACCATCGTTTACTTTTGCTAATTTACCGAACTGCTAAGTTGACAGCAGTTGATAGCTAAAATGCCATTGAAAATATTACGAAAAGAACACAAGTAATTAGTTACCAACAGGAGCAGCGCTTGTTTATCATGAGAAAAAGTTTCGTATCAAATCTTTGGTGGTGAGAATCGAACGTATGTTGAATATAACGGTTTGCGGTAAGTCGTATACTAACCTATCCAATCCCCAGTTGAGATGTGTCAAGATCAAACGTGCCAGATGACTTTCAGTAGAAATGAGAGAATGGTGACGCAACCAATTCGAAAGAATAACAATATCTTCTTCTTCGGGGACCCATTTGTTGATTCGCAATTCATTAAATAAATACAAACTCAGCTGAAAAACATAATTTCTTTAATAGAAAATCAACTAACAATACGGAATTGGAGAAAATTTAAACCTTACTTTTCCAACCAATATGAAATTCTCGTGCAATTTTCGTAAGATGTCAGAAAGTAGTGCCGGATATTTACACGTCAAGCTTGACAAAAGTGAACGAGCATCTTTTGAGCATGAATCCTGGGTTTTTTCACTGAGAAAACCAATCTAAAACAGGATAAATGTAGTTCAAATATAGTTTTGCTGCATAAGTTAATTACAAAATAGCAATTTCGGATTTTCTTTTTCATCTCTTACTTGAAATAAATCGATCGTTGCTGCCCGAACAAATTCATAATCTTCCTCAGACCGGGCCATTGCCATGTTGGCAAATGTTGTTAGCAAAAAATATGATTCGTCACCTGGCAGTGTGGCGAGTTTTTCCTCAAATTGCTTGTGCAGTTTCGGCGAATTCAATTCTAATTCCCAATCTATTTAAGGATAAATATAAATCGTTACCTCTCATATGATCGATCCATGTTTTTGATAGATATTTGAATGTGAACCAACTGAATATATTCGCAAACGTTTACCATTTGTAGTTAGGTCAGATATTGACTGCGTAGAACTCGATGTTTCGGTAGTAACATGAAGTATATAAAAAATGCGCCACAAAGTTGCGGATGAAACGAGATGATAAGGAATCGCGGCAAGATATTGCCAAGCACCCAGTCTTCGTGATGAGAAAATATATTGGCTTGCTTTCAAAAAGAAACTATCATATTCTGTTTGCAATCTGAGTACCATCGAATTATCCATTACCTATAATGAAAAAATCAAAATCAAATAAAACAAAAACGATGGATTCACTTCCCATCATCTCGTATACCTGACTCCTGTCAAATGATTCCCATTGATCGCTGGCATATTGAACGATATCTCGAATAAGTGCACTCAACCGTTTAGCAAATTGCCGGTATCTCGGAGAGTCATAAGTTTTTAGCCCTTGTCTCAGCAGTCTTATCAACGTGGTGAAAAATGCAAACATTCGTAAGATATGATGTTCCGTTATGAAACTACTTTCTTGGTGGTATTGATCATCTTTCTGTGTGACGAATAGAATCTGCTTGAAGAGTTTATCAAAGGGTATTTGGTGCAGAAGCGAGATCAGATCGCTTTCCTGAAGATTGGCGCCAACGTCACGAATATCCTCATCTTCTTCTCCCTCTTTGTCCAACATGACCCAAATCGTATCAGACGGGTCACCACCTGCATCTTGAAGTGATATTTGAACCTAAAGTTGGTAGATTTTTATCAAATAAGTCCAATCACATAGACGAGAAAAAGAACAAATAGGAACCTTTTCAAGAAATTTCTCTCGCTCTTTGACCGGTAGCATTATAGTAGCCATGATAGCAACGACGTGGTCGACATATAGATGATTCATCGGGGATGTACTTTGTTCCATATCTTTAGAGTGTATAGGCGTTTGAATATATCCGACTGCCCAATCAGAAATGCCGCCTGGACATCTCAGAATGTGATTCAAAAGAAACAAATGATCTTGCCATGTTGCTACTCGTAATAAAACTGCCACCAATCGGGACAACCATGCTCTCGTATCAGAAATAAATATGGAATCTTTTAAAACTCTTCGTTGAAAATTAAATAAGATTCCAACGCATGTCCTAAGCTCGACCATTTGAGGCATGACATGAGGTGATACGCGATCTTCTCTGAGACATATTGGTGCATTTTGAGGTAAATTTGCAAAATCTTGGCAGGAAACACACACCCTTTGAACATAGTAGTCGACCTGTAGTCTGAGTACTTCTGCTTCGTAGCAATGCAAGGCTTGAGTGTTGTGTAACAAATGTCTAATACTGGATAAACTCCGTGATAGAGCACTTAACGACTGTTTGTTGAACTGTGCAACAACGTACTCGTGGCTCGCGCTAACTGGATTTCCATCTTGACATTCCCCCGATTCGGTTACAGAAGATTTTTCTAGGCACCACAGTTGTTTTTGAATTTCCTTGCAGTTGTCCTTCAAACTGTCCAGTTCGTGGCTGTTGAAAATTGAGTGATTTCTAGCCCGAAGGTAATTCATTAACAGTTCGTAGAGACGATGTTGATGTCTGATTGCGTTATTCCGTAACTGAGTATCAACAAATTCTGCGGTAAACACTTCTGCTAAGGCTAATTCTTTGTTATCGTAGAGGGCAGCCAACTGCGAATCGCTAAATGGTGTCAGTTCGTATTCAATATTATTTGCTGTTTGATTTATAATTGAACAGTTGAGTTTGCTTTTAATCTGCTCATCTTGCACGATGACACTCGTCGTCTTGAAACCATTCATATTCAAGTTTGAAATTGTAACATTAGATTGTTGCGCGCTTAGAACAGTATCAATAATTGGAGCAGTGGGAGAAATGTCCGATAGTTGAACTTCAGAAATATTTTGCGCCATCACTTCAACTTCGGCGGATTCATCCGCAGGTGCAGATGGATTTGGTACGTCACCATCAACCGTATCCACAGTTTCATGCGGTGGAGATTCCTATAGCAAGCATATCACGTTACCTTTTTGATACTTAACAAATTTCATAACTACATCAAAATTGTATTGTATAAGACTTAACTTATTGTTTCTTAACATTTGCATAAAAAGTAGAATATACCTCAACAAATGTATGATGTATTATCATTGCTGACTCTACCACTGGTACGGATGCGTTTGGATTCTCATAGATTTCGGTATCTATTGCAGCCGCGTGTAGTTCGCTTTCCATGTTTTCAATACCTTCCACACGCGGATAATTCGTAGGCGATTCTCCGAGAAGACATTCGAATTCCTCCAAAGTAGGAGCGTCAGGTACAAGGGTTGGTAAATTATTCGTATATGTTTGATCTTTTTTCCTTTTCTGTAGAATGCGTATTAGGTAATATGATAGATCGATAAAAATGTAACATTGAAATATATAACTGGTACGATGTTATCAACGAAAAATAAATTATATAGATGCATAAAAATGTGCCAATGCATTGGAAAAATGTATACACAGTAACAGCTATAAATACGAAGCTAAAAAAGTTTGCATTTCTGCGAGCAAGTGAATCAAGACTGTCAAAGCCAAGAAAAACTTTGATCCCGAATCTGAAACCAATTCTTAACGCAAAGGTGACGTCGAGTTTGAAATCGCCTGATAATAATGTTCATGCAACAAAGTAGATGGCAGCCAATTGTAATTATTAAGAAGAATGAGAGATCCTTGAACGTCAAAATAATGCCTTATCATTGAGACACGAAGGTCAATCTTTCCTTTTTCGATTGGTAATGTGAACATTGTTTTGCTTTTTAATGAAATTAATGGGGGCGTGAAAGAAAGTAGAGGTGAGGAAAATCTATGACATGTTATCGGTGAAATTCCTCGCGTCGTGAAATCTAAGCTAACCTACCTGTCGAGATTTTTGTCTTTCCATCGACGCCATGATTTTATCCGAAGATGTTCGATGTTGACGCTAACACTATTTCATTAGGTATACAACTATTTATTGTCGACAATCATCATTGTAAAGATGTCAAACAAAAATTTAAATAACGTATGGAACTTGTCGTGACATCATTGAGAAATGACATGTCTGTGGATAAATTGTATTGACAATAGCGTTGGTTGCACCTTTGCGTTGCACTCAATGCGCAGTAACTTGATTCAAGACGGACGAACGCAACTAATTGCGATCACTCCGACTTGCGATTTGTGTGTAAGCTTCGACAGTAATATCGATAATCGAAATGAAACAACAACGAGTTCTCGATTTTTTTTGTTGCTTTTACCGATAAAACAGAACGTGATTTTACCCACTTCGCTAATTTTCAACAAACCTACCACGAAGGGTTCATCATATAATAGCTACGCTGAGATTCACGATCGTCGTCAAAAACAGTTGAAAAACGCCGAAAACGACGTTCCCGCCAGTTCGCGCTCATTATTTGTAGTTCAAGGACGCTTCGTCTATCGATGCGTGATCGCGGCACATTGGCGTCGCTCAAAATAAGTAATAATAAATCATATGAACATTTCACAAATTATTCGCGACTGTTGTTGCCACTAGTAGTTTATTTACCACTTGGAGGCTCGCTTCTATTTTCTGTTACGATAACTTTTAACCCCGTCCCCTGCGGACAATTAGATAAGGAGTTTGACGCACTCGCCTCGCTCATGGTAAATAATAGCAAATAACATCCGAGGTTATAAGTAGCGGCAACGTTGCTGAAATTATACACACACTTGTTGCATCCCGTGTTATACACACTACATGCCCTGGACGGGATAATTTGTGGAGCCGCTGCCGGTTCGGTGCGTGATCAACTGAAAAATTTCCGAATTGCAAGAGAAATTCTGAATTATCGAAAATGTCAGCCGGAAAATTGGGTAAGCTTTGTGCTATATTATTTCCATCTAATAAATATACCTCCACGATATTTTCTCAAACACATTTCACGTGTGTACGCATCATACCACGTGGAATTGGGCTACCATAGTCTAATGCATAACATATAACATGTAACATCACATCGTTGATGCGCTGCACGTAAATGTAATTCAAAAAATTCAATAATTTCAGCATTATTAATTCACGATTAAATTTATGTATTTGATTGTTCGATACATAATAGTTAATATTAATGAAAACGTTTTTTTTTTGTTCGGATTTAAGAAATTGAGATATTTAAAAAACATTTTTCCCTGACGATGAAGAATAATCTAAATAATTGTCAATATTCACAAGTCATATTAGTGATATTTATGTATTCTTATTGTAAAGGGTTTTGTAAACATACAACAAGGATCACTGTTTATTCCTTTACAACTCACCTAGGTCATGCAATTACAAGTTCATACTGTATACAGTATAAATTCAATCCTTCGACAGTAAGAATTGGCGCTTATCATGTTATTGGCAGCTCCTTGAAGTTTTTTCTCAAAGGAATATTTGCAAATGAATCGAAATTAGTCCTGGTCCGATTATGTTTCAATCTACCTTCCTTACATTTGATACTCGTTGCATTTTGGGATAATTTAAACGATAACAACATTGTTCTGCAACTATGAATTTCTTATAATTAGAATGCTGCAATCAACTGTAGATGTTACTGAGCCGTTTCATTTGATGCTGCCAAAGTATATTGAGATGGTAGAAAATTGACATTTCTATTTATTCAGTTTCTTTTATAGAAGCAAATGTATTTGTAAGTTATATGCACAAGAAACCTTGATGTCAGTAATTTATACATGGAAAAAATCCATTATGGTGCGTTTGGAATATCATATCAGTACGCTGCAATGAGAAAAGTAATGAATTTTGTCTCGTAATACCAAGCAATAGATGTTAATCGGAAACTTGTGCAATACTCAATAAATCTAATACATAAAATAGGAGTAGTATGCGAACTAGTCAGAATTTTTAATCCAATTTCCTTACCCAATGTGTTGAAAAAATAAACCAGTTACTAAATATGTCACTCTGGAATCGTATTGGCAAGATCTTCCATAGCTAAATTGTATGACGAGCGAAAACTTAAGCTATTAAATTCTGTCCTTTTTTTATTAGGCACATAATTTTATCGAACGGCACATATTCTATTTATAGTAACACCATGATATCTGTTTCAGCTTTGTTAAGCGTCTCGGATAAGACAGACCTGCTGCCCTTCGGCAAGAAACTACACGAGTTAGGTTTTGAACTAGTTGCTTCAGGAGGTACTGCTAAATCGATAAGGGATTCTGGTATACCCGTGAAGGATGTCTCCAACATTACTGGAGCTCCAGAGATGCTCGGAGGACGGGTAAAAACTTTGCATCCTGCTGTGCATGGAGGTAAAATACTTTTACATGAGTACTTTCAATTGTAGCCTAATGTGAAATGGTGTATCGAGTGACGGGTGTAATTGTGGATTTTATTTTTACAGGTATTCTATCTCGTCTTACTGATTCTGACCAGTTGGATCTGAAGAAACAAAATTATGAAATGATCAGCATCGTTGTATGCAATCTATATCCATTTGTCAAGACAATTTCAAAACCCGATGTTGTTATTGCCGACGCAGTAGAAAATATTGACATTGGAGGCGTAACATTGTTAAGGGCAGCTGCAAAGAATCATGAAAGAGTCACGGTTATCTGTGACCCAACGGATTATAAAAAGGTTATCATGGAGCTTGAAAATTCCTCCGATAAAAGCACGTCCGTGGCAACAAGGTATAGTAATTATCAGTTACATAGGAATTTTGCAGAGTTATTTGAAAAAAACTCGTGAGTTTTGATATTATTAACCGTTTTTGAATAATACGTTTACCAAAAATCCATTTCATACATGCATCTGCAAGCACGAAACGTTTTAAAAATAACCATTCAATGTTTTATTTATACATCCATTTTGTTTCAGGCAAGCTCTTGCTCTTAAGGCATTCACGCATACTGCAGAATATGATAACACAATCTCAGATTATTTCCGTAAGCAATACGGTGCTGGAAAATCACAATTGACTTTACGATATGGAATGAATCCCCATCAAAAACCAGCCCAAGTTTACACCACATTGGAGAAACTTCCATTGACAGTGGTGAATGGATCTCCTGGTTTTATTAACCTTTGCGACGCACTCAATGGTTATCAGCTCGTCAAAGAACTGAAAGCTGCACTTAATTTACCAGCTGCAACATCGTTCAAGCACGTTAGTCCAGCAGGTGCAGCAGTGGGTGTTCCTTTGGACGGATTGCAAGCGAAATTATGCCAAGTAGACGATTTACTGGCACAATTGACCCCGTTAGCATCTGCATATGCTCGAGCACGAGGTGCTGACAGAATGTCTAGTTTTGGAGATTTTATCGCATTGTCAGATCCTTGCGATAGTGTGACTGCTAGAATTATTTCCAGGTACATATAGCCACTAATTTCGTAATTTTGTAATGCAAGTTTGAACAGGAATTCGACTACAAGTAATTGTGTAATGATAGTGTTTAATTCTACTATCATTCGCATCGGAAAGTAGCTGATAGAATTAACATAATTTGTGTTATAGAGAAGTGTCAGATGGCATCATTGCTCCAGGTTACACACCTGAGGCCCTTGAAATTTTGAAGAAGAAAAAGAACGGCAGTTACTGCGTTCTTCAAATAGATCCCAATTATGAACCAGACACCGTCGAGCGCAAAGTGCTTTATGGTCTTACCATGGAACAACGACGTAATGATGCCGTTATTGACAGTCATCTTTTCACAAATATCGTATCCACGCGGAAATTTCTACCCGAAGAAGCTATCAGAGATCTGATTGTGGCTACCGTCGCGCTCAAGTATACCCAAAGTAATTCAGTGTGCTATGCGAGAGACGGACAGGTCATCGGGATTGGTGCTGGGCAGCAGTCGAGAATTCATTGTACCAGACTTGCTGGAGACAAAGCTGACAACTGGTTAGTTTACCGTTTTTAACTTTAGACGATCGCAATTATCTATACCATTTCCCAACTCAAGATTCAAAATACGCGAAGAAAACGTCACGAAGATCATTTACAATACCGTTACAACTCCGATATATAGATTTACATTACAGTTAACTCTTTATATTTCAATAGTTAACCAGTTGGCCACATCTATCAGATCGACACTTTGTATTATTAATTTTCAGGTGGCTTCGTCAACATCCAAAAGTTATGGGAATGAAATTTAAAAAAGGAGTCAAAAGAGCAGAAATCTCGAATGCTATTGACAACTATGTGAACGGATCCATCGGCAAAGATATGGATAAAGCTACTTGGGCAGCGATGTACGAAGTTGTACCCGAAGAACTAACTGAAATTGAAAAATTAAATTGGGCAAAGGAATTGGACGGTGTTGCGCTCGGTAGCGATGCGTTCTTTCCCTTCCGGGACAATGTAGATCGAGCCAGATTGGTAAGTGTTATCCGCCCCTTCCTGTCCTACAAATATTTTCTCCAATTATAACTTGAAATTGAATTTCTAGAGTGGCGTTCGATACATTGCAAGTCCAGCCGGTTCCACAAACGACAATGTTGTTATTGAAGCGTGCAACGAGCACAATATCACCTTGATACATACTAATCTTCGTCTGTTCCATCATTGAATTGTTGTCATTACGTTATCTCCTCACAATATACTATACTGATAGGGGAGCGCCATGCTAGTTAGCCCCAATAATCGGTAAATAGCAAACCATCGTCATCCAATGCTATCTGACCTTACAGTACATTTACTTCAGAAAAGACATTTCAAGTGGACAAAGTTTCATTTGATGAGCGTTCCTTCATTCTAGGACTGCTGATCATTATTTTGCAGTGGCATGTGATCCAAGAAACATTACTACTATTTGTTATCAAGTATATTTGCATTTATAGATCTGTATTTCAATATTCTGCAACTACTAATCATTATTTACGATTTTTCATCGAATGGTAGATATTTTTACATTCTTTCATCACAAAATAAAATTGTAATACTTATACATTATGAAAATATATTACATCTTACTGTTTATTAAGACAATAGGTTTTCTATTCAACTTTCCTTGGAAGTTCAAATTTTCGTGGGGCGATGAAAGTGACGATACTCGTATTGTATTAAGCTCTAATTATTCGATTACTTAAATGAAAAGTATCGTTGATTTTTATTTTCCCTTTGGCCTCACATATTCGACAATGATCACGTCGGAGATTACTTTTATTTTCTTCAATTCTCCGTAATTTTCAAGTTACAAGTTGTACGTTTAACGTTTATTTACTTTTTACTTTTTTGAATCAATTTGAAATTTTCTATGAAGAATCGAAGGTGTTTAGGAAACTTATTTAAATATAAATGGAAATTTACAATACGTGTAGTCTTACGGATAACACGTCAAGTTGATATAAAAATGGCACATTTTTACGCTTGGAAAACCGTTAGCTGTTCTTGATATGCCCTTTTTTCCAATAAATATTTCATAAACCAGACATTTTTTGTCGAATCTATACAAAAAGCTCAACTCTGTGTAAAATGAAAACGGCATGTGAATGCGTGTGTGTAGAGAGGAGGAGGAGGGAGGGGGGAACAGAAGAGAGGAGATAACAAACGCCCTTAAACTTCGAATAATCAAGCTTTGATATGACAATGAAACATAATGTAGGATAGGAACACAAAATGAAATAGTTTTCGATAACAAAAATAAATCTGCAATCTAATACTGTACTCTTTAAACCTCACGAACTAAATACCGGCGCGCGCGAAAAGTTAAATATCTTAGAGGCATATTTCATAAACAATGAGCAGCAGCAGCAGCAGTTTGGTGACTTACTAGCATCTTAGATATTACTAGCATCAGTCTAGTGGTTAGACGCAGCAGCAACGCTGCTCATGAAATATGTTGCGGCTTTACTGCTTTGCTGTTCGAATAAATGAACTTCGACCAGTAAAATCCTACGCCGGAACTTGATTATTCTAGGGAAATTCTTGATTCGCTGCTGCTGCTCACTGCTCATGAAATAGACCCCTTAAAGTTGGAACGAGCGGGAATTGGTTTCGATATATAAATTTTTGCTAAAAGATTATCTCTAAAGCCAATTATGCCAGAGAATTATGCGACATTTATGTTCAATTCGGATTATGCTGCTATTTTGCATAATATGCTTTTTTATGCTTGTTTATTTTGGAATGCCCAAATTTCAAGCATGTCAGAAGAATAAGACTTTTGGCTCTATGCTGGCTTTTAATAATTTATGCGTTCATGCTAAAGCATTACGTATGCATCTCTAAATATCTTACAGCGTTGGTTGTTCGTCTAATTCATAATTACAGAGCACAATATTATTCATAACACAGATATAGTTCATATTCGTATTGGTTTGGGGATAATTACACTTATATCCGCAATTTTACAGTGGCACCCACGTTCTACGCTCCTTAGCGGAAGAACCACCTTAAATTGTCGAGGTCTTCCTAGAAAATCTGGGACAAAGGTTGCGGTTTGATAACGATGCTTGATACGGCGCATATGGGCGTGTTGTGTGCTGCGCGCGTGCGGACGCTACGCGTAGCGATGCGCTCACTGCTAACTGTCGCCGACACGTTAATCACGTGTACATCGCTACTTAGAAGCTATAAGACTCTTGCGCGAGGTTAGGCTGGGTATGTTCTGTACACGTGACCACGACGCCAGTTTGTTTGTTCCGTGAAAAATAGCGTAGATGTAGTTTTGTACAGTATAGATTTCGACTAGCAGTTTAGTAATTGAACATTTTCTGTAGCTACGAATTAAAATACGAATAGTTCACGCGATGACTCTTAGAGCGATAAAATGGGAAAACGGGAAATTGGAGATATTAGATCAAATTTTATTACCGGTGATATCGAAATACGTGGCTGTCAAGGGTGTTGAAGATGGTTGGAAGGTGATCAATAAGATGCAGGTACGTCCTATGATTTATTACGTTTAAAAACATCTCCATTTATATTCTCTGCCAAATCTATTTGGTTATAACATATTCACTCGATCATTATATCTGTTCAGACTTTACCTTTACAGTAAAGTGAAACAACGTTGTTGTCACATCAATCAATAAATTGTTGCACCATTTTCAAGCTCGCGAATAACAATCTCTGTGGTATGTTTTACGCATAAACATAGAGCATGGACTGCGAATTCGAGCCGACAACTGTGCTGCCAGATACAGGACAGAGCGTGTACCACTACAATCGAGCAGCGGCATGTCGGTGTGGCGCAGAGCGTTCGACTCGCCTCGTAATGTTTCGGAAGATCGAACGAACTCGAAGCATCGTTCGGCAGCGTTCAAGGATATCAATCGTGCAGCCTCACCCAATGAGCACGCTACCGAACGATGCTTGAAGTTTGTTCGGTCTTCCGAAACATTACGAGGCGAGTCGAACGCTCTACACCACACCGCATGCCGCTGTTGGATTGTAGTGGTACACGGTTCGTCCCTTTTCTGGCAGGACCGGCCGGAAACGCTCCATCTCTAGAAAGAGATACAAACGCACGCGGCCAATATGTCCTTCTATCCAGAAACTAACTCTCCTATTAAGGGCCCTATGAAGGAATTTGTTTCGAAAATGGGTAGGAAAAATAAATTGACACGAGTGTTGAATGTTGTGTACGAAAAATATATTTTTCTTATCAGAAAACAAATATGTTGAGCCTCGTCCTTCGGAAACTTAGAAAACTGTTGGAATCCAGTTTCATTCGTTTCTTCATTAGATCAACTAATTGTTGATGTTTCCGTATTTCAATACAAAAACTTAACCTCACTTCATGGTATTCCATCGACTTACTTATGAAACGATTTTTGAGGTTCTTTATCTCCTCGCCACTTGCATACTAAACAAATATAAACCACATTATAAACTCATTTGTTTTTCTTCTTCTTCTTCTTTATCAAAATATAACGATTATTGTATAATGTCTATGGGCATACGAAAAACTATGATAATACGGACAGTCGTGTTTTACTAAGCGCTGATACATTACCATACATTACTGAGCTTTCGACGAACGACCAATCAAATACGTAGAAACAGACGGACATTTCCCGCGTGTGTTTCCTTCTCTCTCACTTTTAGCGTTACCACATGCAATATAGGGAATGCGCAGTTTTTCGGGCATTCAAATTTTTTGGTATTATTGAATATCTAAATATTTAAACCAGGGTGGTCAAGTCTGAGCTATTCAATTCATTATTTTTTAATGTTGAAAAGTATCTGATGACAAAGTATATGTTGTATGTGATTTGTAATCCGCTCCACGTTTTCAGGTTCGAGGTGCACCTGCCATAGCTATTGTCGGATGTCTCAGCTTGGCTGCGGAAATTCAAAAGGAACAATTCACGGACAAAAAAAGTCTTCGGCAGGAAATCGAGGGAAAACTCAATTACTTAGTGTCAGCAAGACCGACTGCGGTTAATATGAAGATAGCCGCCGACGAACTCATCACTATTTCCAATCAACTCAGTAAAGACAATTCTGTTTCAGCTTCTGACATGAAAGAAAAGTATGATATTGCATCAAATATATTTATACCACTTTGTATCTTCATTGCAAAGCTTGTATAAAAAATTCGTGGCAACATTCCGGATCATAAGTAATTACATGATGCATCGTGTATAGACGAGACAAAAACAGTGTCTAAGTGCTGAAATACCGTTAGGCTCTGTTGTATTGAAGCTATCAGTATTATGCTCACTTTTTTTATCACTTTCTGAACCTTCTTCGATAACTTATTGGCTGTATTTATTAATCGTCTACAAGTTAACATGTTTCTGCTACTGATTCTTATTCAACCCGAGTCATGCGTAATTCGCAAATGTATTTTGAATAAACAACCATTTACTAGATTCCTGGAAGCAATCGAAGCCATGCTGGAAAAAGATATCACAGACAACAAAGCGATTGGAGATTACGGAGCACAAGCGATTCTGAACCATGGGTCAGGTGATAGTTTAGTCAGGGTTCTTACGCACTGCAATACCGGCAGCCTTGCTACTGCAGGATATGGCACCGCCTTAGGTGTTATTAGGACGTTGCATGGCAAGAAAAAACTTGGTGAGGCTTCTATATTTAAACTTCTTCCATATTATACTGTAATGATCTTAACTACTCAATTTTATATTAAAAATATAAGTTTCATACTGTTGGGTTGATAGTTCGATTGTTAACATTTGTCTGTTGATACAACACGCAAGGATGATTCATTATTTTCAAAAATTTCACGTAACGATTTAGTAAAAAATTCAATTGACCTTTTTATGAGCTTAACGTTTCAATTTGTAGAGCAAGTTTACTGTACCGAAACTAGGCCTTACAATCAAGGTGCAAGATTGACTGCCTACGAGTGTGTTCACGATAAAATTCCTGCTACTCTGATATGCGATGACATGGTAGCAGCATTGATGAAATCCAGAAGTATATCCGCAGTTGTCGTTGGTGCTGACAGAGTAGCAGCCAATGGTGACACTGCGAATAAAATAGGAACATATCAAGTAGGTTCTGCAATGATAATCTTTGACCTATCTGTAACAGTTAAAAAAAAAAAACGATTCCACAATTTATGTATATTCTTGATGATTTTTAATTGGATGTAATAATACTAGCCACGATATTCGATTCATCAAGATATCATTCAATCGGTTCATCATTTTGTGTTCGAAAATGTGGAAGATTTTTTGATTTTTTAGATTGCGGTTGTCGCGAAATACCATGGAGTGCCTTTCTATGTAGCAGCCCCACTGACCTCCATCGACTTTGATATGCCTAGTGGCGATCACATTATTATAGAAGAAAGACCTGATCGGGAAATGACGCATATAAACGACCAAAGAGTAGCCGCTGCAGGAATTCAATGTTGGAATCCAGCATTCGACGTAACACCGGCTGTTCTGATAACTGGTATAATTACCGAAAAAGGCGTATACGCCCCAGATGCTTTGAACAAACTTAGAATGTCAGAAAATGAAAATAAACTAAAAGAGAACAATTGAATTGTCGGATGTGTTTTAATACACATTCGTACTAGGCATACCAGTGACGTGCCATAATCTTCCTTGCATTTTATGCTTATCATGTTACACATGAACGAACTCGTGACCAGTCGAACATTTTTTTTACTTAGGATTATGTATATATATCCTATATATATTAGGGTATGCCAAAAAAATCAATATTTTTCTTTCGCTCTGCCCAAAATATCGTTGAGTATGTTCACACAAAACACCTATTCAAAGAACAGCTCAAAATTAAAATTCTTCGAGGTCCTGTATCGAACTTACAGCTTTCCAATTTAAATAATACTGGAAAGTGTTTTTACATCACTTCCTCCTGCAAACTATGAAATTTTATTTTTCATAAAATCAATGAGAGGGCCGTATCAAACATGAATCTTTAGACAAAAAATATCATTGAGCTAAATTTTTATCATTAAAATTGCGCATTCTATAAAATCGTCAAATTTAAATCTTAATGATATCAAATTTTAATTTTTCATGATAAAAATTTAGCTCAATGACACTTTTTGTTTGAAGTTTGATGCTTGATGCGGCCCATTCATTGATTTTATGGGAAAAAAATGGTTTCATGGTTTGCAGGAGGAAATAATATACAAACTCCACTTTCCTGTGTTATTTAAAAGGGGTAAACTTCAGGTTCGATGGAGGACATCTAAAATTTTTAACTTTCAGCTATTCTTTGGACAGGTGTTTTGTGTAGACATACTCGACGATATTTTGGGCGGAGAGCGAAAAAAATATCGATTTTTTTGGCACACCCTCACATATACACACATATATATATATATATATATATATATATATATATATATATTATCAATTTTGGCTATTGTATCCGAGCTTCCTCCGGTAAATGTTACGTGATATAATAGTTAACAGTAATATTTTGCTACATGCTATACAATGACACAAATGCCAAATTGCCAAAGTAATTGTGATTGGAAATAAATATCAGCACAAGATATCCATACGTCTAGAATTTATTATTTTAATTTAGAATCAATATTGTATCTATTTTGTGTCTTTCTAGGTCAATGATACTCGATATGTAAAAGTCGCATCGAATCATTTGTTTGCAATTGTTTAGAGTTATGAAATTTGAGAGAATGAGACTTGACATTTAGTTTTATTAAAATTTCCATATGTTCACACAATACTGATCGAATTCTTGACACCACGATTGTTTGGAGACTAAGCCACAACATATGCGGATATCAATTCTGTGCGATTGCACAGAATTTCTCCAAATATTTGAATTCATCTTGGATTGCTTCCAAAATATGAATGATTTTCCTCCTCAAAAACCCATCAACGTGAAACATGATTGATTTGTTTGAAACCGATGGTAGCATTCGTGTACCATAACATTAGATTTTTCATTCGTGTAAAGACGGAAACAATTATTGATATTGCAACGACAATTAATCGACTGTGAGCTACGTGCCTTTCAATAAGACTTGATCGTCAAGGAAGTTCTATTCCAACGAAATTGTTTCCGTTTGCATTAAAAATAATAAAGTAATCTAGGTATTGGTCTTGCAGAGTAAGCTAGAATTCACCAAATTTTAGCGAAATCCACAGTTTTTTCAAGATGAAATTTGTATAAATTACAAACTGTCATATTAGTTCGAGTGTTTGAGCGATAATGTTGTATTGAATCCTTAAAATCACATTGCGCAGCGACAGATATTTGAATTATCGAGTAACGCTGGTGTACGTACTGCGATAACGATGTCATACAATTATATATAATGATAATATGAATTATATACAATATACCGTAATTCGTTCAACTCGAATCGATTGCATTGGAGTCGAAGAGATCTTAAGTTAGTCAGGAACTTACGAATCGATGTGACATGAAACACATCCGCGTGGTGATGCCACTCCAAAATTTATCAAACTGTTATATTATTGTGATAAAGCGATCTAATACTAAATATACCCAGAGAAAAAAAGAAGTGTGGTAATTAGTATTACAGTTAGCAGAATATAATTTTTTGCTCACAAGTCCTCGATCGGAACTGTGACTCTGTAGTCATTTTTGTTGCATGTCAAGGCGAGAACGAGGGATGCTTTCTTTGTGACGTAAAGAAGAAATTTTGTTACATGATATTGTTAAATTTGTTTGCATTAAAAATAAAAAATTTTTTTCCTCGTAACGTGTCACGCTTTTTTCGAAAGTATCTTGTCAAATTCCTGGGATAAATGTCTAACGCTGTTCGCGTTGTTTATTGCGATTGTAGTGACCCAGATACTGGATCACTTCTACCGAGCGTTGCAACAGATTAGCTATAAAAATATAAAAATACATTTTTTGACCGAAGCAATGAAACATGCTTAAAAATATCCAGATAATGAAATTGAAGAAAGAAAAAAATCTCTCACTTGTAGATCCTAGTATATGAAAACTTCATTCGTCGGGGTTTCACTGCCAACTGAGATTTTGTCGTAGTAGCCGAGGAACGATTCGCCTACCAATTTGATCTTGTGCCACCACGACTAACTTTAAGTACTATTGAACGATGCTCGGACACTGGCACTCAGTCTCAGTTTTTGAGTCTTCGATCCACCGATGCCACTAAAAACTGCCCAACCAAAGATGTGACACGTTCAAGTCCAATTTTGTTGGACTTCAAACAATAAAATAAGATGAGGTACTCCAAACCAACACAGCATGGCAAATCGAATAAGCTTATTACCCAACAAGCTCTCCAAAGTTTCTGACCCTACGCGATGAAAACCCCTACGCTGGTAAAAAATACATGAAAAATGAAATAATCATTAATAGTTCAGTAAGAAATCAGCTCCATTTCGTTGTTCTTTTCTTTCCAAAATATGTAACATCCTCTCTCGATGAACTTTTCACACATTACTCTATTCTTTCTTTGTTTTTTTTCTTTCTCGTCGTCATTTTAATTTACCGTTTACTTACCGTATCAACTCGAATGACTGTTATCAGTGCGATGCAACGTAAAGATTTTTTTTATACAAAAGAGAAATTTCGATTTTGTTTTAATTTAAAAAAGGAATTTCGATTTCCTGTGCTCTGAGATTGAAATAAAAATTTAAAACAACGTACTTACCTCTCAAACATCTGAAATGTACATGCTAAGATCTTCTGTATCGGTTTAGCATGGTAAATTGTTCATCTTTATATAGCTTTCCTAATGAAACGTCGAGTGTAAAACTTGCCATAGCTTTCTTAAGAAAAAAAAAATACTGCTCAGCACACACCCCAAAGGCGCTACAATAGGAAGGCGATATCCAGGCAAGACGAAAGCCCTGCGAAGTTGTGAAGTTGCATGATGAATGGCAGGTAACAAAAGATACGCCAATTTCGACAAAGAAATATCAAACAATATAAATATAAACAAATTATTAATATTTTGTATATTATTTACTTCCTATCAATTTATATTATTTACATACAAATAAACAGAATATTAATATTTTGTATATCTTGTATTTTATATAAATTTATACAAGCAAATTTATACTATTTATATTCATATACACGAAATATTAATATCCCGTATGTTTGTTATTTTATTAATTTTTACATTATTTATATTCGTATAAACAAAATATGAGTATTTTCTTTTCGAACGCAACCGAATACTTATAATCATGCGAGTATAGATACATCGGTGCACGTCGCGTGTGTCGTTTCTCGTAGCTTTCGCGGGTTTTCCCGCAAGCGATTCGATGCTCGTCGCAAGCTCCCCAAAACACGTCACGAGCAACGTCAGGGAGCGCGAAGCAATGGGCGCGCCAGAAGACGTCTTTGGCGACGCGGGCGGAAAAAGGGGGAGATTCGTTCGGTCTCCCCGGGTCTCGGTAACGCGGGTTACGATCGCGTGTGTTCGGTGCCTCAACATAAGGGAAAACTGAAATCTATTTTCGCTGTGAACCACGGGTTGGAAAGCCCGTGGCGTCGGTAGGCTTTAGTTTAGCCAGTCGCGTCGTCCGGTACAGAAAGAAAAAGAGAGCCGCGTCTCGTAATTCATCGTTATTGGCTTTTATCACCGTTTTTCCTACGACTCCACGAAAATTGTCCATCCACGAACGAGTTTTCCTCGTTCTCGGTTAATCGTCTCGTCCGCGATCTTCTTCTTCTTCTTTTTCTTCCGTTATTCGTCACGCGCACCGACCGATTTCTACGTATACTTACAATTAATATACCCACCTACTTTTCACTCGTGCGGTGTTCTTGCCCCGTGTTTGTCATCCCCGGTGTTTACCTGTCTGTCCGTGACGGCGGGTAGGCGATAATTATCGAACCTGGAGGCTGACACGAACGAGAATTCATCAGCTACTACGAAAATGGAAGTAATGGATGCTCTGACCCCGATCATCTCGACGCCGTCCGTCGAGGTCAACGAAGATGATGCTCCCACCGTCGAGGAAAGTTACGAAGTAACAACCACGCGGCGCAAGACGGTTCGCAAAAGCTACACGATCCAAGAAGTAAGTCCGCGATCAATTCGCTCTCTACTATCCCGCGCATCATCGTCAAGGTCACGCCTTTTCGCATAGTCTTTCAAACGCCCACTTGCCGTTTCGGAAGTCATTACTTTTGGCACGGGTCATCATTTGCTTCCAACAGAGGAAGAGTAACGTATCGCCGCTCAAAAACGAACCTGGGATGATACGTTGATAAATCGTTAAGTTTCTCTGAATCTCTGCCGTACCACGTGTCACGAAGGAACTCAACTGATGCGAGCGAGACAACTACATAAGTAAGCTATCGCGTAACGTAGCTTACCTGTAAGCGTAGAATTTCAGCACGAAAATTCCAAGCTACCAGGTACTTGGAGTGTCACTCCTGCGTGTTTTTTTTTATTTCATCCTCGAGGCTGCCGTGGACCGTAGGAGAGATAGCATCATTTTTCAGTCGGCTCGATGACAGATTTTTAACTTAAGTTAAAAAAATACGTTACGTGGTGGCGGTACTTTCGGAAAAGACTCGTAACAACCGGGCTGAAATATGGGATCGAAAATATGTATAATACTGTCGGGGCTGCTGTGCCACGCATATGCCTGTTCCTCCTCGTGTCCATCGCTCTCGATTACCGAAGATTTTGCGTCATTCCGAAGACGATTTTAGAGCTGGCTGTTGGCAACGGACGGATTTCTGGTGGAGGAAAAACACGGCGATGATCGTTTTCTTGAACAAACGTACGGAAATTACCGCGCTAACTCTTCATCTGATCGTAGCGTTTGAAAATTCTTGATCTTTTCTCGCGAGCCGTACGTTTCTCGAAATCCTCTTCCATCCCGTTTTTCTGCCATCGCCATGTAGGGACTCGCCGAATGTTGGAAAACGAAAAATTTCAATTTCAATTTATTCCGGTGTAAATTCGGCGCGTTTACCCAAACATAAAAACCGCAGATATCTATTCGCGTCTAAATACCAAAAAAAAAGCAAAGAACATCCTTATATCAAGATCAAAAATAAAAAACTTCTAATCTAACTAAATATTTGTACACTTTTTGCAAAGCTTGCAAATACAAAATGTACATTGTATAAAATATTACTTTTAGTGTAATAAAACAAAGTTATTTATTTATTACATTATTTATTATTTATTTGTCCATGTGTGAAATTGTTTCTCAAAAATATTTGTCACGATTTAGCTTGTTCATTGTGTAGATAATTTTTTCCATAATTTGTCTAGCTTTTTCACGGTTATTTAGCGAAAGGCTTGAAAGTTTTTTTTTTTTTTTTTTTTTTTTTTAATTTGATATGCAGCTTTGTAAGATTGTTACCATATTATGGAAAATGGATGGAGTACAGGTATCCACGTATTACGTGATTGACAACGTGGTTGTCCCTCCGTTGTCCTTGGAGAACATTTTTAGCCGCGTGGGTGCGAACGAAACGGAGCAGCAGCAAGCTGACCGGCGGGCTTTGCATGTGATGATTTGAAATTAGAAGAGCAATGCATCGTACCGAGAAACGTTGGACGCTTTCAATCCAATAACTGCCATCACGAATCCTTTTCCCTGTACAGGCGATCCGTAGATACGCTGTCGACGTAATCCTGCCTTAAATGAGTCACGAGCTTTCCACGTCGCGTAGTCAGAGCTTCGAGCGTCTAAGAATATTCATTGATTATTTCAACGTTCGGCGAGATTCATCGCCGTATTTCGTGAAATAAAACGAGCAGAGCATTCCTTTTTCGAAAAATAACCGCACATCCTCTCGAGCCCAGGCCAAGTATTTTGCAAGTTCTCATTCCCATGCAGACGATTCGGACGAGGAGAGACCAGGCAATAGCTGTGTTTTCATGATCCAGATTGAATTTTCATCTTACGTCTCACGAGATGTAAATCACGAAACCCGACGACAGAAACATAAAATTCGATCTACAAAGTACACAAAATCGGTGTTGAAAGAACGAAGGATTTTTATTTTAATAAACTTTTTTGGTCGATTTCCTCGCGAATTTGCAGCTAATCGTTCACAACTAGCTGCACGGTAGGTTCCATTAACTGGGACGACATTTGCTCAAATAAACAGAATTCAAAGCTTTCGATCGCAATTCAAACAATTCGTCGACGATTCGTATTTACGTAACGAACCCGAGGAACTAAAGGAGAAAGTTCTACTTTCCGCAAGTTTACGATACGATGCCAGGAAAACGGCTGGTAGCGGAGGCGACGGTAGTAGTACATCAGTGGCCGCTGACATGCTAGAAATACGCATCGACGTCAATTTTGCAATCGGAGCTGCTCCACCGTTGAATTTTCAATTATTTATCCCACAATCAGTAGAAACTCCAAGTTCGATCAAACGAAGCGTCACAATTTTTCGCCCCGTTGATTTTACCAAAAAGAGCTTCGGAATCTCAAAACCTAATTTTCAATTTTTGAACGGACATGTTTTCTAATAAAAAAAAATCAATTTAATGATCAATGGAAATGTATTTCGTTGGAGAAATTTATTCAACGGGTAACGAACATTTTTCCGATTAAAAAAGCTAATTTAATGGTTAACGGAAATTTCTCCTGTTAGAAAAATAAATCGAATTGTTAGGTAATTAAATGGAAATGTCACTTCGTTCAAAGGTGTAATGCGGTATCTGCAACCCTGTACACGAGCAGTGCCGATTGTTCGTTACTATTGACAGATGGTTCAATTTATAAATAATAGGAACATGGCAGCCGTGATGTAGGTAGTTGCAGCTACAAATGTACGGAAAAAGTAAACAGAGCTGGATCGGTTGATGGTACCGATCGTATTCAGTTCAACTCGTACAATGACAGCTGAACGCAGTAATCAACGCTGATGCACGCGCGTTTCTCGCGAGCAACATTACGTGTCGACGGCGACATATGAACGCCTCGAGCCGGAGCTCTTTATCGTGCTGCAAATTCGTGATGTTCCAATATACATAACTAGCGACTTTCCAATCACCGTGCGAAATGTATCTCAATCTATGTGAAAGCACCGAGAAAAAAAAATTCTAATAATTATGAAAAATATTAGCGTAATATAATTATTTACACTTGGTTAATAATCATATATAATTGTACAAAATTATCAACAATTACAGAAAACTGTTTTGAAGCATTATAAATTAATATATGAATTATTTGTAATTATGTCGGGGTAATTTTTTATAAATGATTCTTGTCTAAACTTTCCTTTCGATGCAACAGGAACTTCTAAATCCAGATTCAGTCCATATGCAAGCGATGCAATCAGGGCCGAATTTAACGTGTTGGGGGCCTGAGGCTACACGCATTTTTCGCAAATAGAGGACAATTACATGATTACATCGTACAAGCATATGAATTAAACGTGGCGTGATAGGCTTTGAAAGAATAGAGAGCATTTGTGAGATAGCACTATTCGAGCATTTTTATTGTGGCGCTAATGAAATCGTCAATGATTTTAGCGAGATCCATACTATCTGAGACAGCACTTTCAATGCAGCAAAAAGCTATTCTCGATAGTCTATCATTCCGCATGCAAGCTCTGTATTTATTTTTTATGCAAGCGAGTTTGGAAAAGGATCGTTCCGATTCACAATTTTCAATGGGAATGGACAGATATGATCTTAAAACGATAAATCTATTTAGAAAAGGAGATATCGAATCCTTGTCGATTATCATTTTAAATAAATTTTCGGGATAAAGATCGGTGTTCCGCAACGGTTCGGCTTTCACAAAGGATTTTCAACGCGTGAATAGGCAGCAGATCGTCGTTCTAATTCGCAAGGCGTCTTATCCATTACGAATAAATGAGTCTCAATTCGAAATTTGTCAGCAGCAACGCCTAGTAAACCATGACATTAGGGAGAGCCTCTATACTTTCCGGGCGGTGAGCGTACGAGAAAGACATCCGTTCTGCAATACTCCAAACTAATATTTTAATAATGATAATAATATGGATATCACATTTCATATGATTTAATACTGTTTTCCGTCAATACCATGAGAAGGAAAAATTCCACAAAAAAGATGACCGGATTGCCCTTCAATATTCCGTTTTGAAAGTGCCTACAATTTTTTTTTCATATGCAAATGCAGCCTCTGTAGCGCCCCCCCCCTCCCCCCTCGCCCCCTTAAATCCATGCCTGGATGCAGTGAACCAGTGCATTCTCCGGGATGTCGAACGAATTCGCGTTGGAAAACGGACGCGCGTCATTGATCATAGCAGTTGGCCAATGCACTCGCGATATTTTAATGGTCGCGAAATAGTTTTTCATAATAAATCCAGCTCTCCTTGCGTCATTTTCAATGGAGCGTTCAGCGCTCGTTTCTCTTCCACGATTCTCTCGAGCAGAACAGAAATCTCCGTCTGGCACAAGGAACAAAATTGTTCTCGGATGCTGGCAGATGTTTGAGGTAAAATACAATTTTCGAGAAAAACATTCCGATTTATCACTACCTCAGATTCAAGATACGCGGTTCTCGGAATTTTTTTTCGTCAACGATCTCGTTCATCCCGCACGCGATTGATTTACAATGTTGGAAAACAAATTTTCAGACATTTTCCCCCCCGATTTATAATAATATTGATAACAGTATTATAATTATATTTATAATAATTGATAAGGTAACAAAAATTGGCCTACGACATTCGTTTAAAGGACGACAAAATGTTCGTTACGTACGAATTGTATGGCTGAAAAATCCATCATTGTAACTTTGTATAATATAAAATGCTTCGAAATTCGTGATTCGCGAAATTTAGTTTTGGAATATCTCCAGCTTCTCTCGTTTGCCAAATCCTGATGAACTTTTCGTTAGCTCCGTAGAAATTTCAAACTAGTTTTTTACAAAACTTCGTAGGTACCCCAGGATTAAAAATGCGACGAACCTCGAAGTTTCTCCACGCCAACGCTTATTTCGACGTTTTTTCATGAATTGAAAAGAAAAAAAGTAACATCCACCCAGGAGAGTCGCGTACATCAGTGACAATAGTATTCTGCCTGATCTTCTCTTACTAACAATCGATACAACTGTCTTTCGAGTCTGCGCGAGTAGAGTCGCCGTATGAACATGTTGCAAGGTCGTGGGATAGGGCCAGTTACGAAAAAATGGTAACGAAAAAATCAGGTAACGATAACCTGACAAACCCCGTGGGTAACATGCATATTTAAAAAAAAAATTAAATGGCGAACTTGTGAAAAAAAAGTTTTTAAAATCGAATTTTTCTGTGGCTAAATTGTTTGAAAAAATTAATTTATTATTAAAAAATTGGATGTTTGGAAGGTGACGTATTAGCCAGGTGTTATTTTAAATAACGGGTACAATTTTGAGCCAAATCGGTTGAATAGGCTCCAATCAGTGCGTCCCTATAAAGAAAATAATGTAAGTTGCAATAAAAAAAAAAATTCTTGTAGGTTTTAAGAGACGAATAAAAAGATGTAAAAATTTCTAAATGATCCCATTTTATTTTCCTGTTTGATACAATTCATGTAGAAACGTCGCAATTTCGGTCGTGACACCCGACTGCTACTTTAATTCGATGCTGCAGTCGATGTCGAATCGAATGCACGACGAAACTATTTCAGATCTCCAAGCCCTCGACGTATATATGTATGATGCTCGAGGTCGATAGTAGCATTATAAACGAGCACTATAAACATTACATGGAAGCTGACTACGCGATGGAAGGGACAGTGATGGACCCTATTTTTAGAGCACATTTGCAGCCAGTCCACCTGAAATGTTGGGTGTTCAAACACCAACTCTAGTCGCGTTCAACATCACCCAGAGGAAAAATATTCCTATCAGTACATTCACCAGGAAAATATCCATTCGGAGAGACGAGTTGCACGAGAAATTTGCGAAACCTTTTTTTTGCCGGATTTGATTTTATTCAATTTTAACAAGTTTCCAACATTTTCGAGGAAAAACCAATTGTCTCGACATTCAGACGATCTATTCACGAATTTCTGCATTATTTCCTAGGTATTCGCTCGCTGTCAAATATTTTCTCAGATCAATGATCCAGAATTTTGTTGAAATTCGATAGCAAATTATTGATTCTTACAGTAGGTTCGCCGTTGATCAGTAATTAGGCGAAAATATTGGCACGAAATAACACCAAATTCGAAAACAAGTAACAATATCCTGGGAAATTATCTCCTCGGAGTTTTATCGAAGCTTAAAAGCTCTAAGATCTGAGCTGAATATCGCATTTGAGCATTTTTTTTTACAATGCGATGTGAAAAATTGGCATCAATGTTGGTAACTTTGAACTTTGAAGTAGTTATTTGATACTACACTCCGTTTAAACCATTGAGGCCCGGACAAAAACTGGGCTGGATAGCATCAAACTAACTATGCTTTTCCTAGGCAAATGGGAAAAAGTACCCGCGTTTTTCCTCATATCATTTGCAATTTTTTATAAAAAATTATTCAAACAAATTATGATAAAAGCCTTTATTTTGAAAAACTGATTACACTAATTGAATTGATTGCAATTGAATTTCTGAAACATGGAAATGATTGAAGGATTAAGTGTGCATTCAATTTGTCAAAATAACAACCTTTATCACAATTTTTTTGAATAACATTTAATAAGCAATTGCAAATGACAGAAGAAAAAACATGGGGATTTTTTTCCATTTGCATGTGAATGGTAGGTATAGTTAGTTAGATGCTATCTGGCCTGAGTTCTGCTGGCAATTGGCGTAGTCGCTTTTACTCTCCATCATGCGATTGTTTGTAAGTGTTTTCAGATAAAAAAGTGAACTTTGACAAAAAAGTGTCATGTACGTTTTCGTCATAATTCTGTCCGCAGAATCGATTGGTGCAATTGGTTTTTCGAAATAACGATCATTGTCGTAATTTGTTTAACCTTCAACGGCCAGACCTCACCCAGGCCACATGGGGTAGCTCATTACTCCACGCTGAAAAACGCTGTTGGACAAGATGTGTAAATGTTTTGAGACTTTCAACTAATTGCGTCATGTTCGCTGACGCGTTCTTCACTGTTTCTAATGGTTTAACTTGGTTAATTGATAGATGGCGTTCTAAAAACTGGTCATACGAGTCAAAACTCCGGAAAAATGGCTTTCTTTGCAAAAAAAATCACTACTCCTCCATTTTGCAATATTAACGACCAAAACTTCGGGGTAATCCGCACAATATATACCGCTACCGCAAAAAAATAACAGTATCTACCAATTATTCAAAAAGTATATTTATTCTGCAAAATTATTGGAAGGAAATACGAAAAAAATTGCAAATCTTGAAATGGGTTTCTTTTATGTTTCATTAGATTTTAAATACATATTTAATTAATTAGGAACGTTAAAAATATAGTCTATGTGTGAATAAAAAAAATATTAGATATGAGCGAAATTTAATGGCCAGCACACTCCACGCATAGAGAAAACCGATGTTCCTCGCAAACTGGTGGTCTGTCGCAAGCCGAACATCCGATACGTAATTTTTTGTCTTTTTTACGGCTACACACAACGCACCTTAGTGCCTGGTCAAACGTCACTTTTTCCAGGTGGTTTATGTTTGGCTCGTTTTGAATTCTAAGAATGCCCTTGATAGCTATTTGAAGTTCTTTCCACAGACATGGTTCCTCTAATCTCTGTCGTAGCATAGGGAAGGTCAGATAGTCAATCAGTTTTTTCATACCATAAACGAACTCAAGATTTATTCGGTAAACAATTCATATTTTACATAAATAGACTAGATTTTATAACAACTAAGATGAATAAAAAAATGTTTACGAAGAAATCAAAAACTTACCTTTATTTTATCGATTGACACCACAATAAGGTGATTGAAATAAAAATATTTCTTCTATTGAAACACGGTAACTAGCTACCCCAGGCCGAGAAAACGAGGACTCGAAACGCCACCATGCATTTCGTTTGCTCACGATGTCGTGAAGCCACATCTCACACGTGTCTGCCACCGGCAGATGGCGTTTGTTGTATTTATTTGAAAGGTTCAAGACCTCTAATTTCCCTTTTTTTAAGCCTGGGGTAACTAGTCACCCCACATTTTTCCATTTGCCCATGAATGGCATAGTTTGATCCTATCCAGCCCAGTTTTGCCTGGGCCTTAATGGGGGGATATTTTTTGTAGGATTCCTGAACGATTCGGGTGTTTTGTGGAGATCGAATCGATCTCGCTGAAGTGTGATCATCGTAGAATTGGGATTTTGAACCGTTGGGTTCGGATATTGTCATACTTTCCGGTTGATGTCATCTTTTGCGTTGGTTTTCCATGGCGAAGCGGAGATGCAGATTCGCCTTAATGCGAAAGTGAGCGCGAAGAATCGAGAAGAATTTCGAAAAGTAAGTTTAGAAATAAACGATGAGCGTTGGATGAAATGAAATGGAAGCGTTTTACGTCGGATGGCTCGCTTGGCACTCCCGATAATCGGTACATCGAGAATGATTAATTAAACGCTCACCGAAATAGCTCGTCGGCGATCCGGCAAGTTTAGCCAATGTTAGACAACTTTCCTCGACTTATTGTCATTTTCACGCCTCGCGTGAAATGCATAACGCGGTACTTTCTTCTCAAAGGGAATCTGCTGACAAATCGGCACTTTGTGTCGCTGAAGTAGTACGAAATAGCTTCGTTACTCGTGCCAAAATCTATAGAACAAACTGTCCGATCTCGTCGTTCTGAAACGAAATCAAACCAAAGGGGATCCCTCGCTGAAACCGCCTCGCGATTATCGTCGCAGGAATCGAATTATTGTGTATCGCGAGGAAAAGGCGAATACGTAAGACAGCTGAAATGCCCAGCGATCCAACGTGGCCGACAGCTTTGATCTATTCTAGTGATCTCGCGTGTCAAACGTAGAGAGAGAAGCTGACTCTTCCGAAATCGTCGAGCTTTTGTAGCTAAATTGTTCTCGTCGAGAAGAAATGGAAGAAAAGACGAGGTTGACGTGTAGATAAATAGAAAAATCCTAAACCCGATAAGCTTTGGCGAACGATGAAAGAACTTTAACGATCGGTCGATGGTTCGGTATCTGTCGCGCCAAAAATCGACACTTTCAATCACGAATTTTTTCAGCCATCCCTTTTCCATGGAATTCGGTACATAAGGGTTTTCCAGATCGCTGATTACGAATCCGCTGTCAAGATAGCAAAACAGCGACCTCAAAAAACCCATTTTGTAACAAGTTTTAGCACAAATGACCATGTCTCAATAAGATTATCGGCCATATCGAATCCGCCATTTTGTATTTTAAAAATTTGACCGTAGATTCGTAATCAGCAAACTCAGAAACCTCCATATACATACAAATTTTCAGACAATACTAGCTTATTCTTTCGTTGTGGCATGCAATTATTCCGAAAATACTGGAGTTTTTATTACTTATTTGTTATTAGCAATAATTATTTTAACTGGCTATGCAATATTATTATTTTTAAACACATTCGATTCTTGGGAAGGCAGGGATCGAAAAACCACAACGAAATCGATGACAAATTTCTCGTAGACGCTAAAAACTCGATAATGTCTACGTGGGGGTGTGTCAAAAATTTACCTGATTTCAAGCTCATCGATATCTCATTTTTTCTTTTTTGCAAAATTATTTGAAACACACTATAGAATAAAAATATCGTGCTATTTCGAGCTACGTATGATTTTTCAAAATTATTCAATAACTCGAATAATTTCTATGGGAACTTTATAGAATCTCCGACTGTATGAACTCGCTGATGAGCTGTAAACAGAAATGGTCTGGAAACTTTTGGTAGATATTTGTCTGTATACGTCTAAAAAAAATTAATCGAGCTATAATTTCTAAAAAGTTTCAAATTATTTGAACGAGTTATAACTTTCATAATTTTGTATATTTTTGAAAAAAAAATTCGAATCAATTTGAATTGTCAGATAAGACGATCATTTTTTTTCCAACGAATTGTGAAAATTATTCGAATTGTAAAAGTTTGAGTGCAAATGTTGTGAAAATTCGAGCGAATCGTGAAAATTACTTCGTTGTCCCGGTAGAAAAGTAAACGAGATCAGAAGCATTACGCGCGCGTCTGTTTTTGCGCCGAAGCTGCGTGATTTCAGATCGTCGGTAAACCGTCTCCGTCGTGTCGTCATTGCGCATTCTTCAAAAACTCCTGATCATTCCCAGTCTTTGTATTCGGAGGCGAAAGGAATGCATTTTGGATGAGTTTCAAGTTCGTCGAGAAGCAAACACAGCGACTCGTTCTTTGTCAGGGTTACGTCGCGCGCTGTTACATCGTAGCCGGAGACTCTTCGCCGAGCTACCGCTGGACCATCCGTTCGTCTTACCTCTCGAGGTGAGAAACTCCAACTCCGACTCGAATGAGATAAAAAATCCCAGAAACTCGCGTACAGCTTTGCCAATTTTTATCAGCTCTGCTCTTCCACTTCTTCTTCTAGCTCTTCTATTTCTTCCATTTCCCACGACATTAAATCTAGAGTGTCGTGGAATTCGTCTTCACTCCCTTTTTATTTTTTACCATCTACTCGGAAATTTTCGCGAGTCTTGGCGACTTGAATTTCTAATTTTTTCTATTTTTTTCCCTCTTATCTTCCGAAATCTGCCGCCTAATGCGTTTCGGCGCGCGTCCATACGTCCAACGCGCGACGTGCGTAATTGCGAGCGCGTGGCGGTCGCCGTATTCCCGTGATATACGCGTGGTTAACGTTTGTTTTGCGAAAATAGGCAAATATATTATCCTAGATTCGGACCGGCGGAGGATATGCGAATAAACTTATAATTTAGGCGAGCCACGCTGGAATTCTGCTGAAACACTCGACGTGATCGAGCACAGGCGACGCGAATTTCCAACCTACGCGACGCGCAATTTTTTATCGTACCGAATTGACACCCCGAACATCACCTTTCCGATCCCCCGCCAAAGAAATGCGATAGACGGAACATAAAACGTATCCTACACCGTCTATTCTCGATCCGATTGCCAAAATCTCAAGGAGAAATGAAACCGAGCGAATTTTAACATTACCATTGTGCAATTCTCGCGAATAATATTTTTCAACGCCATGTTTCTCATTGCCAAACGGCGAGCCTATACGCGATGAATGCTGAGCAATATTCGGATAATTTTAGAATAATACAAATATTCAGATGGGATTCGAGCAATATAATTTATATCGCATAGCTAGATTGTTACGAACAATTTTGGGGAGATCGTTTTGTGATTCTTGGACATTTTTTTTTCAACCACACGCCAGTTTTTCTAAAAACAATACAAACGGAAAATCTTACCTACATTCGAAACTCCTATCAAATTTCATCCATTTTTTGTTTGGTTCAATATTGTATCAGGGAAAACGCTAAGAAGTCGCCAATTTGTTCAGTGGAACTCTGGTAAGAGTTATAAACAGTCTCCAATACTTGTATAATGAACACGTTTTTACCAAATTTCGATATGTTTATTGGGCTTCTTTGCAAAAATTCCCAAAGTTTGCTCCATTTTGTGACCTCCAGAGTCATGTGCCCCCTTAATATTGATACCCAACTTTTGTGTTCATATTTCAAGTATGGAACAAGAAAAAAATATTGTGCTGTATACTAATTGATATATTAGTCGACCAAGAACAAAAGTTTATATTTAAAAAAATTGGCCCAATTTACAGGGTGATTCAAAATTCCTCTTGCGAATTTAGGGGGGTTGCAGGGGGTGGTTATTGGAGCATTTTGAACATAAGAACTTGGGGTCGCCGAGGCTACCCAACGGCGCTAGGCGTCGTCATAAATCCTTCCATCTTCCGAAGTTTTCTCGAGTTAAAACAAAGAAATAATTTTTTTTTTTTTAATTTCAATGCACACGTTCTTGTAGGAAATTCAATTCTCTACAAATTTTGTTCAATATAATTACATGTAATTATGTATAATGTTTTTTTTTCGAGCATGTAGACACGCGAGACTAAAAATGGTCTTCAAATACTTAAATATTTATTACGTAAAACATTTTTTTAGTGTTGGTATTCGTGATAAAATTGAGGATGGTGCTTTTACTCGAGGAAACTTCTCGTTGTTGCTTTTATTCGTGAATAATTCGTGTTCGGTTATACTTTTCGCGCAGAGTTTTTTCTAGTGTTATCGTGGTTCGAATTACATCTGTGGTTTCTAATTATATTTTCGCGATTTTCTTTGGCCTATCCGAAACATTCGTTTTTTTTTGGTTTTGGAAATTTGGAAAGAAACAGGAAGCGGGTCGGAGATGAGCGCGATGCGATCCGGTACACAGCACCCAAGTGCGAATAATTATTCGGAGATTTCATAGAACGCCAATTCCCATTTCCTTAAGGCAGTTAGCTAACGGTCGTCCGTATTCGTTAGACGCCGCAGAGCCAGTGGGAGCTCGAGAAGAAGCGGATATGTGCCGTCAAGATCGCACAAAGCTGCGCACAGTTTTGCTGTCCAATTACCTGTTTCGCTGTTAAGCCTCTCGCTTAAAT